>PVKA01055286.1:0-10389 GCA_004027165.1 Ctenomys sociabilis
TCCTTCCTTCCTTCCTTCCCAACTCTAACCTATAAATGAAGGTTGCATCACATCTGTACCTTTGTATTCTGTTTCGTTTCTTAACTCCCTCACATTTAATCAGTTATAGTCTCAAATACAAAATTTGGCAAGCTACATTAACTTTTGTTCCTCCTCTGTTGTATGATATGGAGTTAAGTATGTTGACCTCACAGGAGATGGAAAGGTTTCTCCTGCCCCACTTTTGCCAATATTCTATAAAGTGATCCTTCCTCTTTCAACCAGAAAAGAGAAAAGAAACATCCTGACCACAGAACTTGATTCTCCAAAAGAGGAGAAAGAAGTTTGTCACTAAGCTTACTACAAGCAGGAATCTGAAAACTTCCTTGGTGACTCAGAAATGTCTTCAGAGAGTGAAAATAATTGCAGAACTATTTTCTGAGTCTAAGTCTAACTTATTTCTAAATCTTCACTGAGATATGAAGCCCTTAACATTAAGCTTCAGTTCTGCCCTTCAGTGGCTCCATGCAACCTTGAAAAAAATCCCTCTCTGGACCTGAGCGTACTTGTTTCAAAGTGGGCAAGACGACTTTCCTTCTAGCTCTAAGATTCTATGCAAGCTCATCTGTTGCTTTATCTCCCTTTCTCAGCCCCTCACTCCCTCCAAGCTAACCCTGTCTTTTGGCTTTAACATCAACTTAAGAATGGGGTCTTGCATAGAAAGCGAGGGCATAGTGGAGGTGGTTGGCTTAATGTCCATCTCCCCTCCAGGAACCCAGCTGGTAGAGCACAGCCCTCGGGAGGCTGTTGCATATAATTGGCCCTTTTTTTTTTTCACTTCCTCGGAAGGAAGTCTGGGCCATGATTGATGTGGCCCACTTGGGCAGCCATGGAAGCCCAGAAGAATACTCACTGGCAGGTCTGCCTGTAAAGATCCACATCAACCCCAGCCTGGCTGGGAGCCAGGGTTTCAGGTATCCTTGAGGGGCTTGCTCAAGAGTTTCTAAGCCAAAGCTGAGAATTTCCCTCCAGGTGAGAAGTGAGAGGTTGGTCTGCAGGGATGGAAAGTAAAGAATCAGCTCTGGATGGTTCAGAGAGAGGAACTTCTAGTGTTTCCTGTGGAATCTTTGATGAGCTCATTCTATCTTTCTTCCATTTGTCTCAGGACATCCAGAATGAAACTCAGCATATGAAAGGCATCATTAAAATCTATTTGCATTGGCATGATGTGTACATGAATTAAACATTTAAATTGCTTTTATTAAAGGCTAAACAATTGTGTTAAAATATTTTCAGAGTAAAAAAAAAAATATTTGACATAAATAAGTTGCCTGTACTTCTCTGGCAACAGAGAGGTGGAAAGGAGGGACGAAAGAGAGAGGAAGAACATGGGGAAAGAACCTGGGACAAGTTCTGCTAAGACTTCAAGGTCTGGCTGATGAAACTCTTCATTCTCCCGGGAGAGGAGTCACTAAGCATTTGCTGGCTCAGCTCAATATGCAACTTGAAGCTTTTGGGCCCATGGCTACTACTACCCACTCCCCATGTTTGAAAAGTCCTCCTTCCCCTAAATTCTAAGTCTACCACCAAGACTCTCTTCACTTGTCTTCTTGTCTCTTCTCTCTGTGCTGACAGCTACCCTACAACTTCTGGTGAGAATCACATCCTTACTTTGGAAGGAAACAAATTCAATAGCCCTTGCTAATTTTCACAGCAGCATTCAAACTTCCAAACTCCCTGGGCTGTACAAGAAGACAGGTAGAAGAAATGGGGAAGGTCCCATAGTCCTAGTAGAAAATGCAATGTTCTTACAGGGAAATTGACCTTTAGATCTCCTCTATTGTGATCTAAGTAAGAGAAGAAGGTCCTGTGAGGGACCTTTAGAGATTAAGAACAACAGAAAGAAGAGGGGAAGGACAGGTTCACTCCTGCCAGACGCTGTGAATGTGCTGAATCTGCACGGTGGGCTCTGGGAACTGTTTCCAAACTTAGTAGCTCTGGGAAGAACCTGGCCTCAGCTCCCTGGAATTTGAGGGCACATCTGAACCAGAGACTGGCACTTTTGTTGATTTTTTAAACAAAAAAAACTTTATTGATGTATGACTCCATACCACAGACCTACGAAGTATATAAGTATTGACGAGTTTGGAAGTACTATCATTTGTAGGCATCCCCGAAACACATAAATTTTGCTATTCGAACAGTTTTTTTAATTGTACAGTTCAAAACTGTTCGGTGTATTTGTACTATTATGCAGCTGATCTCTGGAGCTTGCTCTGAGCTTTGAATGTGAAACTCACCCTGTGTTCCTTGGAAAAAAAAACTGCACTTGGCCCTGATGTATTACACTTTTAATGTACCAGATGTGATTTGCCAAATTTCAATATGCATTTGATTTGATAAATTCTTGTTTGGAATTTTCCATCTGTTTTTGAACAATATTAGTTCGCAGTTTTCTGGTAATGTTTTCTACTTCACCATCAGTGTTTCCCATTGAATAATGAGTTGAGAAGGCTTTCTTCACCTTTCAGAGTTTGTGGAGAAGGAGGAACGCTTCTTGCTTTAAATATAAGTCAGTAGAGAAACTTCAGAGCTTTCTTCATGTAACAGTTATTAAACTGCAAATTGTATTTTCTATGTAATAGCACAGAACACAGTCATTTCATTTTGTGTGCTTCAGTAGCTTGTGTCTTGTTAGGAACTGGCCTGGTTCAGTTATACTGTCCAATTCATAGGTGTTCATAACAATTTTCAATGATTCTTGATCTCTGTTGAATTTATGGTTGTCTATTTTAATCCTAATTGAGTAAATTATATCTTCCTTTCTTGTTCCTAATCAACTTGGCTATTGCTTGATTCCTTTTAGTAATCTTCTTAGGAGCCAGTTCTTGTTTCCATTGATTTTTCTATTGTATTGATTTTTTGTAAATTATGGTATAAAACATATAAGATTTGCCATTTGAACAATTTTTAGGTGTAAATGTCAAAAAATTATAAGGGTACATGTCAAAAAACCTTCAAGGAGCTTAACACACTTTTTTTTTTTTTTTTTTTTTTTGGTGGAACCAGGGATTGAACTCAGACCTTTGTGCTTGTCAGGGAAGCACTTACTCCACTGAGCCATCTCCCTTGCCCTTAAACACACTTTCTTGCATAAAGCACCATAATCATAACTGTGTCAAGTTCATGTTTGTATTTTCAAATATTTCTATTTGTCATCACTAATTTTAATTTAATGAGTTGTTTTATATTTAATTATGACTGCACATCAGGAAAATAATCCCCAAAATAGCGTATTATATTTTAAATATTTATTGAGTGTTTACAAAACACCATCAAAATTTTCAGCATCAACTGGTTTTTGGTGTACAAAGTCAAAGAGAGAATTAGATTAGTAACATTTGATATGAACTACAATGAAAGTATCAAAAGCCATCCACAAAAAGAGTCTCTAGTTCAATCATCATATTATGCTTCAGTAACACATTCCATACACATGTATTGCTTATTCTGACAGGGCAAATATTTTACTTTCCTCGCCTTTTTTGTAGGACATCCTTGACATAGGATATACTTGACATACTTGGCTGGTCTTGCTGTTTTTTCAGGAGGTTCTTATTATATTATTCAATGTGTAGTTGACAGGAGCATAAAATATTGGTTAAATGAAATATTAAATTCTTAGTAGGTATTATGTGTTTATGGTAAACATCAACACATTTGGTCAGCTATTGCTTGTTTACGAAGCCTAAAATGTAACACTAGAAATAAATTCCTGTATTACAGTGAAAATGCAAATAGTACTCAACAAAAAAATCTTTACCTCAATTATTATACCTAAATAATCAGAAGATGAGATGTAAATAAAATATCAAATGTATGATGAGTGCTTAGAAAAGGCATGTTCATATTAGTGTTTACTTGCTGACAAGACCTAAGAGATGCCAGCAGAAATAAAAGGAAATGTGTGAACTACAGTGAAGATAGCAATAGAACTCTACCACAAAAATAACCTTTATTTTTATTTATTTTTGTTTTATTGAAGAACAAATATCTGAGACAGTTTTAAGATACCTTGACAAGATGGATTTCATAAATTAATACATTGCAAATTGTTTTCATAATGTTTTGGTATCATAGAAGGTGCACACATGATATTATACTTACAGACATTATTATACCGTATGTCTCTTATCAGTAAGTTAAGAGAGTGTAGCTGTTTGCATATCTTATTTTTTATACCTGAATTACATCAAAGATTCAATAATTAATACTTTCTACCTTGTTATTTTCCTAGTGGTTGACCATAGTACTAGAAGCCGACATAATATCTTGTCCATTAGTACAAATCTTACCTCTCATAGAATTATGTAGAAGACGTTTTTCCCATGTGCTCCTCTGGTCCTCCTGCTGCAGGGTTTTGAGGCCAGGATTTAAGCCCAGCTGAACCTGAGTGCAGTTACCCAGAGGAGAAATCTGAAGTTCTCTGCCACCCTTTGCAGGGAGCAGCATGGACCTGCAGATCTCTTGCAGTACCTTCTGTGTGCCTGAGGTAGAGGGGTGCTTCTGAACTGCAGAGACACAATGGCACCAGCAGCTCCCGGGCTGCTCTGGGCCATGGCCCCCAACACAAACATGTAGCCCATTCTCCGAGGTTCTTTTGCAGGCATATGGGTTTCCAGCGACCTCTGCAGTAACTGTGATCCAGCCTATCGCAGGGCCCTGCACTCAGGGGCACCCTGCTATACAGCATTCCAGAGAGCTGCAGCCACAAAGAGCAAGCGCCATACAGATCCCATGCTAGGCTCCTGGACTTCAGCGTGAAGCATTGTACAGCAGGTTAGAACCCCCTAATAACCCCAGGTTTCTGGCTGAATTAAGATTCACACCAGGGTAGAGTGTCCGCAGGCCCTGTGCTCCACTGCCCTGCAAAGCGAGCTGCCCTGCCACCCCACTGCCAGAATGCCCTCCGCTGCCTCCCAGCTCCTTTCTATCTCTGTGCCCTGTCTTCTCACAGACCTTGAGCAAATTGAAGATTGCCTGGGTCTCAGTTTCTCCTCTGAGATGTCAAGGAAAACCATAGGCAGACCCAAGTTGAAGTGATGGGAACAAGTTTTTTTCAGGACTATTGCCATAGGGAAAGAGACATCCCAGTGGCTCCACCCCACAGCAGCGCCCCAAGGTCGGAGGGATTGATAGCCAAGGAACAGGGAAGTGGTGAAGGGGAGCATGCTAGGAGGAAACATCACGTCTGGAGGCAATGCTGACTGCGCCAGTTCAGCAGGATCGCAGAGTGATAGGACAGCAACACGGGAGCCTCGAATTCCAGTCAGATGTGGATGATGGTCAGATTTGGGCGATGGTCCGATATGGAGGGTGACGGCAGGGGGCGCTCTTGCTAAACTGTCCTGGCCGCGTTATTTGCTGAAACTGGATTTTACAAGGAAGTACGCACTTGGGCAGAGGAGGAGGTTTAGAAGCCTGACTAAAGTTTTGCCAGGCAAAGGATCTGTCAGTAAGACAGGGATAACAATCACAGGAGAAAATGCACAGCGTGTTTATGCAGAATGGTGGAAAGAATCAAGCCTTACCGTGTCTGTGTGTCCTCTCTGACTTTCACACTGTAAGGCTGAGCCCAGCCTGAACCCCTAACTTTACAAGGGCAAGCTGGGCCGGGAAGTGAACTGACATCCGCAGGCAGTGAGCGGGCGTGGAGGGGCAGGGTGCTGACCCTGTGTCTCATCAGTGCCACCCTGACCAGCCCTGACTGCCAGGGGGCCGACTGTTGTCTTCCTCCTTCCCTTTCACCAACATTTGGGGTGAACCCATTTCTTTGGGGGCCCTGTATCAGGTTTCTGTTTTAAAACCTTATCCATGGTAGGTACTAAGTAAAGGTTTGGCGATGGTTTTACTCATTCACATACATAGCAATAAGCAGCTGCTGTGTGTGAAACCATTTCCAGAGAGCCTGCCAGGATCCTAAGAGAAGCAGACCGAGACCTGAAATACGGTGTGCTTGGCCCGGTAGAGAGTGTGCATGCATGTGCTTGCACTCGCACTCGTACACACACACACACACACACACACACGCACACGAACGCACACCTCATAGCAGATAATTAGTATTCAGGAAGCTGGGAGAAGGCACTGGCGAGGTCAGCAGTGCTGTGTGGACTCTCGATGGCAGGAGGATGATTTGATCTGAGTTTAGAAGCCTTCTCTATCGAGGCCTTCTGTATGACGGGCTCCTCAGGCTTTTGTATTAAACCTGCTCACTCTTGTGGCCCTTGTCCTTCTTTCACGATCATCTACTTTTAGTATATATGTGTGGTGAAACAAATGCACTGGTCATGCGTTTTTGATGTCGTGTGAATCTCTGTGCCCAGAAGAAAGGCTTTCCCTGCATTTCAGACCTTTGTGTCTGCCTGTCTCCTGAACTACTCTGATCGGGTGGCTCAGACGTCCTTGTTCCAAACTGAGCTTGTGCCTCTTCCTATTTGCTTTTCCTCCCTGAGCTCAGTCACTCAGTCAGAAGTCTGGAATCACAACCTGGAAGCTTGAAGTATCACTATCACAGATTTCTCTCTCTCCAAACTACTATCAAATTTTGGTCATGACGAGGGCTCATGTGGGTTGCCCATTTTACCTAGTTCATTCTAGTTTGGATCATGCCTACTAATGAGTCTTCCACTGCAGGCCAAGAGATCACTTCTTGAACAGATAAAATAGGGCTGGGGATATAGCTCAATGGCACAAATGCCTGACTGGCAACAGCCTTCAGTTCAATTCTCGGTATCAAAAAAAAGAATAATTTAAAAATAAAATGAAAGAAAACAAGGAAAGCCACTTTTTCATTTCTTCATAGAGTAAACTTTGTATTCCTGCCAGCGGTCTCTGTGACCCATGTCATAGACTGAACCGTGTTCCTCTGTACTCAAGGAATGCTGACGTCCTGACCCCTGGTATCAGAATATGATCTTATTTGGAAACGGAGTTGTTGAAACATAATTAATTAAGAAGAAGGCATTCCAGAGCAGGGTAGATCCGTAGTCTAATATAACATCTATACAAGAAGAGGGAAATTTTGACACAGACCTATCCCATGAAGGAAGATGGCCATGGAAAATGCAATCAGATTGCAGATAAATTGCCACAATGCGAGGAAGGCCTGGGGTTGCTACAGGAGCTAAAAGAGGCAAGGAAACATCTTCTGCTAGGTTTTGAAGAGAGCATATCCTTGCCTATTTGATTTTGGACTTTAGCTTCTAAAGACTGAGGTGATATTTTTCTGTGGCAATTTATTATGGCACTTCTGGTCATTTTATGGCAGTGCTAGTGAATTAATATTACTTATCACGATTCAAATGGCAATGGTCTTTCCAACCTCATTTGATTTTTGCATTCCTCAGTTTTCCCTGTTGTCCCAGTTTAGCCATGCTGGAAACCTGAGTTCACACTGGCTCCTCTTTCTCTCCTCTACCTGCCCATGTCTTCCCCCAGCTCTTCCCCTCTGCTCTTCTAGTACCTTTCCCTGTCTCTGTCATTGGCCCGTGGCCAGGCATTCCACCTGCTTTTTTTTAATTCCTAGTGTTTAGCACTGAAGCTGACACAGCACAATCCTGAATACATGTGTTTGGGTCTGGTCACAGGTTCTCCCATAGGTTAGGATACCTGTGGGGGGGGTAGCCCATCCTAACCTCAAACTCTCCTTCTCTGCTGCCCTGACTTTACCCACCACTGAGGGCTGATCTGCCGCAAGACACAGATTCTGCCAACCACATCTTCTCCAGGCTGTTACCCAGGTTGTCCAGCAAGCTGAGGGAGGGACGCCCTGAGAAAGGTTTTGTGCTTTCCTCTGAGGTCAACTCCCAATCACTGTCCCTCTTCAAATGAAAAACAGGGACAGCACTAGCTAACTGTTGTTTAGTGGTCCCAGCCCCCACGCCTTTAGAATAAACACTCTTTTTAATTAGGAAGATTTGTCACTAGGGACAGTAATTCCATGTCCTACCAAAACAAACACAGTTGTAATTAGTTTTATCCAGGAAGAAAATTAACTCTGTTTATCTTAGCATAATTAATCATTGACCTCTTTCTGTCCAGGCAGCTTGGAGGAGGACAAGGGAGTAGAGGGCTGTGATCTACAGCAAAGGAGCATTTCGGGCCCCATCTATCTCTCCTCTTGGTTACACAGCTGTCTGCATGAGTTATTTGAAGTAATTTTCTTGGCCCAAAGCAGTGGAACTTTCTCTACACTAGGCTGAAGGCAACACTAAATAAGGCTATGACTTTTATGGGCTTAGTCTACAGAGTTTGGGGTGAGCATGTATCAGATGGGTATGAAGGCTTTCTGGAGACCCCGAGATGCACTTGGCTTCTTTTGTGCCTTTGTCCTTGACTTTCAGGAGCCCTGGGCATGGGGAAAGGTCCATGAGGAAGGGGTGGTTCTTGGTAGTGGAGGAAAGGCTATTGTGGTGAGAAGTGCGCAGGCTTGGGGGATTATGGGCTTGAGTTCCAGTCCTGACCCTGACATCCTCTAGGTGCTTGATGGTGGGCTTCTGCCACCAATACTTGCTCTGTCTGAATCATAATCATCTCCTAAACCAAACCAAATCAAAACACCTAGTAGGGGGAACAGTACAATACAGGATATTTATTTCATGAGATTATTTTATAATTGTCACCCAAAGAATCATATACAAAGACTAAAGAAAATCTGTCCACACACTAAAGACTAAAGAATTCATCTGAGGGCCTAGTTCCTATGACAACATTCTGCATGAGTCCAGTTGAGGATCTAGAGCCCATACAATGCCTCCCATGAGTCAACTGGAGGCCTAGAGCCCATGGTAAGGTTGTATGAAGGCCCCAAAGTCAGTGGTAGAAGCTAGAAAGTCTACGCCAGCAGCATGAAGATCTGTGCCAACAGGCTGAGGGATTTGAACTGGAGCCAGGAGTTGACACTCAAAGAAAGAATCAGAGATCCCCCAAAAGTACCACAGCCATCCTCAGAAACAGTGAGGTCCCGAGCTCCTCCACTGAGAACAGTTGAGTGTACATCAGGACGGCCACTGTGACAAGGTTCTCTAGGAGACTGAACAATGCACTGTCTTCCCCTCCAGAGCTGGGAAGCAATGCTCGAAGTGAGGACTGGAGCTCCCCCAAAAGTGAACCATAGCCATTCTCACCCCTCTGTCAATGAGAACAGCCATGCTCATCAGGAAAGCCAGCATGATAAACTCCTCCAGGAGAACTAACACCTTCCCAACAGCTTCTCTTCTTCTCCTTCTCCTTCTCCTTCTCCTTCTCCTTCTCCTTCTCCTTCTCCTTCTCCTTCTCCTTCTCCTTCTCCTTCTCCTTCTCCTCCTCCTCCTCCTCCTCCTCCTCCTTCCTCTTCCTCTTCCTCTTCCTCTTCCTCTTCCTCTTCTCCTTCTCCTCCTCCTCCTCCTCCTCCTCCTCCTCCTTCTTCTTCTCCAGTTCTGCCTTTTACACTGCCAGCAAGAATCCTCAGGTGGGCCGCCCACACCGTGCTGCTTCAGTTCCACTGGGGCTTACAAGTTTCCCACCCGATGGCAATCTACCATCGTGATCCATATATGCAGGAATGAAACGAGGAAGGAAGCGAGGTGTTCCCAGTGCAGGGCCTGGCACTAAGTGGTTAGACACCGAACACTGGTAGGTTGTGCCACTCTCCCATGAACTGACCCAGGGACCAGAGGTAGAGAGACATGCTAGAGGCCTGTCCTCTTTATTTCACCAGATTAACAAACCACAGGGACCCTACTGTGTTTCAGGCTCTGCAAGAGTCCCTGAAAACAATAAAAAAGATTTTTAAAAAGGACAAATCTTGACCCTTGTCCTCATGGAACACACACCTACTATGGCAGCAAGAAGGGAGGGAGAGAGAAAAATATTCTCTGTGTGTTACAACAAATGAACAAATGCCAAGCTAGAGACAGTGGTGCGAGATGCCCTGACCGAGGTGGTTGTGAGCAGTTCTCACGCTCAGAACCATTCCGGGGATGAAGAAAGCATCACTGAGTCTTCGTGATAACTCTGCAAATAGGCCACAGGGAGGGGAGCCTGGGGCGGTGTGACTGGGCTGGCAGACGGTGAGTTGTTAGACCCAGCGTGGGGCCAGAAGATGGTGCGGCTGAGACGGGAAACGGGTTTGTCTGACACGGAAGCCTGCGCTTTGTCAGCTTCACCTCTGGATCTGGCTCCATTTTAATGGCTGCTGTTCTACCCCAAGATCCAGAGCCAGTGTCTTTAGAACGGCACCGCCCCCAGGGTATCATTGCACCATCTTGGGCCCCACCCCTGGCTCTTCCTAATCAAGATTTCTTGCCGGGAGATAACTTTAAACAACCACCAAAGCTGAATCTAATGTTCCCACCATCTGTTAGGGTC
>PVKA01055287.1:0-10389 GCA_004027165.1 Ctenomys sociabilis
AAAAAAAAAAAAAAAAAAAAAAAAATATATATATATATATATATATATATATGTCGTACCCACAGTGGAACTCGGGACCTCAAGTTTGTATCTATGACCCTAGGAAAGTATTTGTTGGGGCCAGGGATATAGCTTACCAGCACAAATGGGCCTGCCAGGCAAGCACAAAGCCCTGAGTTTGATTCCTCACACACACACAAAAGTATTTTTAAATTCTAGGAAATATATAGCTTTTGTTTTAAATCATGGTTCAGGTTCTCACGGCATGATTCCTTCTGCAATTGTATCTGTTATAGCCTTATATATTTTAGACAGGGTCTCACTATGTAGTTTGGGCTGGCCCTGGGCTCAGGTTTGCAGCCCCCAGACTGGTCTCGAACTCACATGCATCCTCCTCTCTCAACCTCCTTGAGTGTTGAAGCCTTAAACTTTTAATCTGTAACATAGAGATAATGCCATGTAACTTTTAGGTATAACTAAAATATAAAGTATCCAGCACATAGTTTGTCTGCTGCCTAACCTCAAGTGCACATACAGCTCAAGCAGAATATGTATTCCAGGCAGGCGCTGTGCCACTGAGCTATATCCCCAGCCCAGAAAACGCATTCCGATCTGTTCCCTTGTCCAGACGTGGCTGAGGGTGCCTGCCAGGAATGTTTTCCAGTCCTGTCCCGAGTAACAGCATTTTGGCCAGATAGTAAAAAGGCTACCTCAGTTTACTAAAAAAACGAGGGAGCTGGTCTTGGAGATTTGGAAAGACTAGCGATGGGGGTAGGGACACCCTGCAAGGGTTCTACGTTTGTTTTGAAGGGAAGGTGTTGTACGTTGGGTACTGTGAGGGCACCGACAGTCCTTCCTCGCGAGGGATCTGACTGTCTTAGGTCTAGGACTTGTTAAGTCGGCTTCGGGCCCCCCAACGTGGCAAGAACCTACCCTTCGCAGCGCCAGGCGCCGTGCCTCACTTTCTCCATCTGCGGACTCCAGTTCCCAGGATGCAGAGCAGCGGCCAAACTCCTACCTCTTCTTCCATCCCCCCCTACCGGGAAAGACTGCCCCTGGTCAAGGAGAGGAGACAGCAGGAGTTTCAGGGGCCAAGGACTACAAGTGAACGGAACCAGAAAGCGGCCAGAGCCCTAGCCGTCCCGCCCAGGCGGTAGAGGAAGCAGTTCCAAGGCCGGGGCGCGGAGGAGGTGGGCTTCATCCCCACGTGTCTGCCCAGCCGCCAGCCCGGCGCGGCCGGGGTTAACCCGACGCGGAGGGATCCCGCACCGTGTGCGTAGAACTGCAGAGTCACAGCCTTCCCTCCGAGAGGGCTGTATCCCTCCGCCGCCCCGCTCCAACACAAAATAGGGCCACATCTTCTCCTTTCTCCCCTTCTCAAGTGGGGTTCCCCGAGCAAAAGGTACCCCCCAGATCTCGCGCCGGAGGCTTCACGAATCTCCACGACCGCTGCCCAGATCCCAGGCCCCAAAATAACCCTTTCCCAGGAACCACCCTACCGGCCGAACAGGAGGCGGAGGGGGGGAGGCGGAGCGGCGCCGCGCTGCACTACTTTCCTCTCCGGTTGCAAATGGCTGCCTCGTTCCCCACTTTCCGCTCAGTTTCCTGACCCCCGGCGCCGGGAGCCGGGGCTGGGCCATGCACCTCTAGGCCCCCTGCGATCACCGCCAGCCGGGGGTCTAGGGGTGCCGCCGACCTGAGCCAAGCAGGCCGGGGGCGGGGCAGCTTCCGAGGCCAGAGGGGAAGGGAGGCGAGCCCAGGGCCTGGAGCGGCCGGAGGGGAGCGGGCAGAGGGCTCGCGCCGCCCGCCCCTTCCTCTTCCTCGCCCACCTACCCTCCTCCCTTCCCCGGGGAGCCGGAGGTGGGGTGCCTGAAGCCGGCGGGGGCGAGCGCGCGGGGTCGAGGAGCGCGGCGCTGGGTGTGTGTCAGGTTCGGCCCCGCGGCCCCGCCGGCCCCGCGTCGCCTTAGCTCGCGCGGCCCCAGGGCGCCGTCCGGGCGGGGAGAGGGGCTCGGCGCTGCCGCGAGGGCTCACGTTCCATCCGGGCCTGGCGCGGGGCGGCGCGGCATTCCTTCCGGGCTGCCGGGGAGGCGCCTCGACGTTCCATCTGGAGAGCCTCGACGTTCCGCCCGAGCCCGGCACGGGCGGCCGGGGCGCTGGCCGGGCCCTAGGACTCGGAGCCCGCCCGGCGACGCGGATGCGGAGCCTGCTCGCCCAAGATCAAAGCCACCGGTGCTCTCTTTGTGTCCGCTCGGGATTCGCCGCCCCGGGGCTGTCCATGGACACCTAAACTGCTGGAACCCGAGGCAGAGATCCTCCCTTTGGTTTCTTGCTTTTTTCGCGGGGGGGGCAGGGTGGCCGCTCCGACCTGGATTTACCGCTCTTGGCCCCCCTAGGCCCCCCCGTGCGGGGGGCGGCTGTGATCGCTCTGGCGGTTGGAGGTCGGGGAGCGGCCCGGGCTCTGGCCATGTTCTCGGATGAGGATTTCAGGATCGCCCTATGAAGAGGTGAGTGAAGTCCGCCCGGCCAGGGCCCAGAAAGGGTTGGACTGGGGGCCTAGCCAGATGGACTATCTTGGCCGGTGCTGGCCTTCAGGTTGGAGAAGGGAGTGCCAGACCTGGGGAGGGTTCCCTCGGCAGGGTCTGTCAAGGGAACCTGAGCCAGTTTCCAGGGCAAACCCGAGGCCTGATATTTTGGGGTGTGCCTCGTCAAAAGTAGGGGTTCAGGGAACCCGGGAGTTTGGGAACCTGTCCAGATAGCCTCTGCTTGTTTATTTCTGTGTTGAGGGGAGTTCAGGTAAACTAGGACCCAGGCCCTCTTGTCAGCACCAATCCTGGGCTGCCACTGCTTCCCCCAGGGTTCCTGTGGGCCTTGGGACAGAACAACTTGGGATGAGGGGGAGGGTTGGGCTGCCTGATTGGACTTTAAGGTTGCTTCTACCCGCAAGGACTCGGGAGTAGTTTCTGGGAAACTCAAAGAACCCTAGATCCTTAACCAGGTCTTCTCTGAGCAGTGGAGAGGGGTTGTGGAAACTAATAAAGGGGGTGGCTGGGCAAGGAAGAGGCGGGGCTGGGGGCCACTGTGGCTCTGCTGTTCAACTTTAGACTACCCCTGCCTGGCAAAGTGACCCTAGTGAGGCCTAGTGCTGTCTTAGCCTGCCTTGCCTCCTTTCCTCTCAGGATGGACATAATCTCTAGGGGATTATAGAGGAGGCCGTTGAGATTTGTTCCCTGTGAATGTGGGCTGCAAAAAAATGGCTTTTGTCTCCTGCTCCCTGAGCCTGGGGTGGAGAGCTGACTGCCCATGAGTCCATGGTCAATCCTAGAGGCCCCTCCCAGATCTCTCTCACCCTTTTCTGGCCAGGGAGTGTTAACTGGTTCTCTGATCCTGCCCCAGCCATGCAGAGTAGGGTGGCCTGTACTATTTGGAGGAAAAAAAGACTTAATCAGAGCTCTCTTCTTTTGGCAGCCAGTGTTTCCAGCCCTGGCAGGAGGTGCTAGGGGGTGGGGTGAGTGGGGGGAGAAAGGAGTGTGTATGTGTGTGCAAGAGGGATGCAGCATGAGCCTCATATCTCAGCCCCTAGGCTCTGGGCCGGGACAGCCCTTTTCACACCTGTCACATTGCCCAGCAGGGATTTGGCTAGTGCATTTTGCGCCCTCACCCCACCCCCTCCACCATACATGTGCTAGATTTCCCTGAGTCTGGTTTTGGGAAGGCAAAAGTGAAGGATTTGCCCTTCAAAGATTTCTGAGTTGAGAGGTGGCACAGAGGTGGTGGAGTGAGGTGAGCTGTCAGCTCTACTCTTCTGTGGAGGGTCCTTTTGTGTCTCCGGACAACTTCCTGAGGAGGGATTATGCCTTACTAGCTGTGGCTAGGCAGACCCATGGATAGGGTGAGGGTCTGCAGGGCAGTGTTGCCATTTGGATCCTCCTTGGAGGGCTGACCCAAAATGGGGGTGGAAAATAGTGTGGTTTGATTCTCAGGCTGGGAACCAGGAAGTCCTGAATGCCACTTAAGAGCAGTTCAGTCAAGGACCTGCTTTAGCATTTCACCTGTTCAAGTCTCCATTTGCCCCTTGGCTGGGAAAATGGGAGTAAAAACTGTTGATGTGGAATGAACAAAGGGAGGGGAGTGGGTTGTGATACATCCCTGCTTTCTATCTTGCTGTTTTGGGCCTCTTTCATGTAGAACTGAGGAGTACCAGCAATTTTATTCCTTGAATCAGAAGACTAGCCCAGTGTCTGGTCAGGCACCAGCCCATGTCAGGGAAAATCCACTGGTGTATATCTGTATCTGTGTGTAATGGCTGTGAGCCATGGGACAGGGGGAGCTTCTGCCTTTATTTCCTTTGATGTGTTCAGGGGCTTAGCAGTGGGACTCAGCATTGAGGTGCAGATGCTGCACTGCAGGGGTGGGAAGTAGAGTCTGAGGTGCAAACCCCTTGGAGGTGCCACTAGATTATTTCTGGTATTTGGAGGATACTTTCCTTGTGTCTTAATCTCATCCTCTGTGACCCCATGCAGGGGGCTTTGACTGATGGCTCTTAGTAGTATATTGTGTTCTCCAAGGCTGGATGAAGGCACTTTCTGTACCTTCCTGGGCAGTGCCAGTTTTATCAGCCTGAGAGGACTGTGCTCGGGGGAGGACAGAGGAATTTGTCCCTCTGGCCTTGTGTGAGGCGGTTTTCCTCCTACCCATTGTATTATCGCTGTTGCTTTTTATTTCTTGCTATTTGTGATTCCTTTGGTCTCAACTTTGAGAGCAGAGCTGGTAGAGGATCTTCTAGTTAAGATACATTAAGGAAACTTTGAGGCCCCTTTGGATCTTCTGAGCGTGGCCAGTCCTTGAATGACTGAATGCAAAGAGGGTTCTGGCTATTGCTCCAATCTCCAACTCTACTTTCTAGGTAGTTCTTTTTTTTTTTTTTTTTTTTTGGCAGAACCTGGCATTGAACTCAGGCCCTTATGCTTGCCAGTGAAGCATTTATTCTACTGAGCCATCTCCCTGGCCCTCTAGGTAGTTCTTAAGGGCCTCAGAGCTCTAGAGCAGTTTTGCTGTGAGCTGACCAGGTGAACCACCTTGCCTTCTTTTAGATGTGGTTATGTGACAGGGTTGGGTAAGAAAGATGACTGGGGAATGGTCATGACAAGTATAAAATTATGCTTGAGGGGCTGGGGAGATGGCTTAGTGGAATAAGTGCTTCCCTGGCAAGTGCAAGGGTCTGAGTTCAATCCCTGGTTCTGGAAAAAAAAAAGATTGTGCTTGAACCTTCCCTATTTAGTAGATTCTGAGTGTTAGGGATAAGTACAGTAATGACCTTTTGTGTGATGTGACACAGGAAGGGTATTGGCAACACCTGTAAATAAAGTGTAACCTCAGGGAAAGAGCACTGACATTTCGGTAATAGAGAATTGATTAGCCGGTCTTGGGCTCCTTTGAGGGCTCCCGTCATGTAGCTCCAGGTGGTTGACTGGGTTGTTTGGCTTTCCGTTTGAGAGGATAAGGTTTTCCTTACTAAAGTTGCTGTAGACATGCTTGTTAAGTGGAAAATGTAGAGATACATTTCTCATACTTTTATTATTTACAGTTCTTTCTTAGGTATTTGTGCCATTCCCCATCACCTTCTGTTACTGTATGCTAAAAATATTATATACTTTCTGTCTCTGATAAAAAGAAGGGTCTACCTTTCTCACTAATAGCTGCTGGTACCTATTACCTCTTATATTTCCCTGTCTATTTCTTGTTTCTATAATTACTCATGTTTTTTACTCTTTTTTTTTTTTTTTTATACTATGCTTATATTCCTCTGAGACCAAGAGAAACATGTCCAAGGATGTGAGAGTCGACATTTTTTTAGGTATATCTTTGGTGTTTTTCATTTGACTCTGGTACAGGTTGTCATATCTGAGAAGGGGGAAAGGGGACCGTTAACCTTCACCCCCCCTCATGTATGTGGAAACCCTATTTGACGGAAGAGGAAGGAAGCTACTCTGCTGTGTCCTGCCCCATTTAGACCTCCTCCAAGTGGCAGTGTGTTTCCTGAGACTACAACTCCCAGCATGCTTAGCCTCAGGCGGGCTACACATGCTCAGTTACTCTTAAGGCTCACTTCTGTTAACTACTAGGAACTTGAGAGAAGGAAAAGCAGTTGGGGTTGCCATGGGCAACGACCTGAGGCCTTCAGGCTGGGTGAGAACCAGGGTTGATTTAGAGTTTGGGCCAAGGGTGGGCCTGAGATCTAAATGAGGACATCTGTGTGGAAATTGGGGTTTCTTTTGTTGTGATTGGAATGGCCTAGTTGAAAGTTGAAATGCGTGGAGGTTGGAGAGATCCATTCATAGTTAGGTTTAAGTTTTCACTAGTGTTTTTTCTTATTTTTGTTTTTCCAAGACCCGAGGACCCTACTTCAGGGAAAGGAATTTTGGTCTAGATTCAAATTTCCTGGGTCATGATTACTTCTGGGTTGGCAGGTCTCTTAAGATATTAGCTGAGGAAACATCCATGCCAGGGCATAGCTCCCATCAGAAACCAGGGGCTCAGAGATGAGGCAAAGGGTGATATTAGGTGTAATCTAGATGTGCTTCTTAGTTGGATACTGTTGGCCTAGGAACCATTATGGAGGGAGGAAGTGGGGAAGTGAAGTAGGTTCCTTGAGAATTCAGAGTGGGAGAAGAGGATATATGTTTATTTGGGGAAGAACTAGGCAATGGAATAAGGGGTGAGAATAATTTTCTTTGCCATTAATATGGGATTTGTAGGTAAGGTTGTCTGTAGGGTCTGATAACCATTGACTCACTTCCTCCTAGGATCCTGGGAAAAGAGGTTATTGGAGAGACATATTTGGCATACAGATATCTTTTGGTACCAACAGGTCTCCCCGAGAGGGCCCTGCCCAGTCGGAGAGAGGGATGGACAGCCAGAAGCAGCCTGGTGAGGATAAAGATTCAGAACCAGCAGGTAAGTAGGACAGATTCTGTGGTTGCTGATGGCTTTTGGTTCTTCTTGGGCAACCTTTATTTCTGGTTATGGCACCAGGACATGAGGTAAGGCTGTGTAATAGATAGATTAAGTGAATAATTTCATTCATTGAGATGAGTTTTACATAATCTCGTAGGTCTGGTACGTGGATTTACAGTTAAATCAGGCTGACACATGCTTCTCTATTCATTCAGCCGATGGACCTGCGGCCTCTGAAGATCCAGGCGCTACTGAGCCAGACCTTCCCAATTCACATGTCGGGGAGGTCTCTGAGCCCAGTTCTGGGAGTCCCGGGCTTCAGGAGCCTCCCTGTGACTGCAGGTACCTCATCTGGAAGAAGTGGGCACACAGGAGCACATGGTGATTTGATTGGAGTCTGGGGCTCTGAGGAAGAGGGTTTGCAAATGTGGGTATGCCAGTTTGTGGGGTTGGCAGGTCCTTGCACTGTATTGATGCTTGTGTGTCCACAGTGGGGGTCTGATGCGGCGTTGTGCTCTCTGTAACTGTGGGGAGCCCAGTCTGCATGGGCAACGGGAACTACGGCGCTTCAAGTTGCCATTGGATTGGCCCCAGTCTCCAGCTGTGGCCCCTGGTGGGAACACAGGGCTGGAGAAGGCTGTGCTGCCCAGTGAGGACCTACCACAGATTGGTTTCCCTGAGGGCCTTACACCTGCCCACTTAGGAGAACCAGGAGGTAAGTGAGGGGAAGCAGAAGAGGAAACGGCAGGGGCTGGGTGTCACCTTGTTAACTATGCTCTCTGTTTATCTCTTGCCACCCATAAAGGATCCTGCTGGGCACATCATTGGTGTGCTGCATGGTCAGCAGGTGTGTGGGGACAGGAGGGCCCAGAACTCTGTGGTGTGGACAAGGCCATCTACTCAGGGATCTCACAGGTAGGGCTGAGATTGAGTTACTGTGTAGGTGAAGGCAGGATGGGCTTGCCAAGGGTGAGCTGGGCTGATGGCTTTTGAGAGTCAGTGTAGGATGGAAGAGACAGTGAACACATGGGACAGAGGTGATAGCTAAAGCGTTGCTCTGGGAAAGCTGGCTGGCACTGAGGCTCTGTCTCCATCTTGGCAGCGCTGCTCCCACTGCACCAGGCTCGGTGCCTCCATCCCTTGCCGCTCACCTGGATGTCTACGGCTTTACCATTTCCCCTGCGCAACAGCCAGCGGTTCCTTCTTATCCATGAAAGCACTGCAGCTGCTATGCCCGGAGCACAGTGAGGGAGCTGCACATTTGGGTGAGAAGTCCTGTTCTTTGGACATAGGGCAAACTTGAGGCCAGATGTGCTTTGGAATTTGGTCACTTGTCAAAATCTGTAATTGTATCCTGTCATTCTGCCCCACTAAATTAGATGTAACCTTTGTGAGTATAGGGGCTTTGCCTGTGTCATTTTCCATGTGTATGGCACCTAGAATAGTACCTGGCATGTGTTGGAGAGGCACTCTGTAACTATTTGTTATTCATTCAGTGCTCATGGAATGCCTGTTACATACATGGTACTATGTGTAGTTGTGCCAAAAATCTGTAGCTAATCTGTGCTGTCTGTCTTGTCTCACTGCAGAGGAGGCTCGCTGTGCAGTATGTGAGGGTCCAGGGGAGTTGTGTGACTTATTCTTCTGTACCAGCTGCGGGCATCACTATCATGGGGCCTGCTTGGATACTGCTCTGACTGCCCGCAAACGTGCTGGTTGGCAGTGTCCTGAATGCAAAGTGTGCCAAGCCTGCAGGTAAGAGTGAAAGGGCAGAAGGAAAGAATTTTGAAGTACAGGTTAGGGTTGAACACGGGGTGGGGAGGGAGGATCCTGTACTATACCGTGTGCCCTGCAGGAAACCTGGGAATGACTCTGAGATGCTGGTCTGTGAGACATGTGACAAAGGGTACCATACCTTTTGCTTAAAACCACCCATGGAGGAGCTGCCTGCTCACTCTTGGAAGTGTAAAGTGAGTGTCTGCTGCCTCTGCCTCTCACCGCACACTGAGTTTGCCTGCATTGGCCAGTCCTGTACTCTGCTCGTCTCTGTTGTTGGTCTGACCACGGCCTGTTTTGCCCACTCCTTTCTGCTAGGCATGCAGGGTATGCCGGGCCTGTGGAGCAGGTTCATCAGAGCTGAATCCCAACTCTGAGTGGTTTGAGAACTACTCACTCTGTCACCGCTGTCACAGAGCCCAAGAAGGTCAGCCTGGTGGTGCTGCTGCTGAGCAGTATCCCTCTGTCTGTAGCAAGTAAGTAATGTGACTGGTTTAGATCAGAATGGGGTCAGAAGGACTGAGAGTGGAGAGGCGCTCTTAAAACAGGACTTTTAGAGGGGCATGCTAAGGTGGGCAGAACAAGCCACAGCATTTAGGCTCGCTGCAGATTGTTCTCGTGTTGGCTGATAAGAGCTGCGGTACCTGCTCCCTGTGCCCTCTGCAGATTTTCAGCCCCAGAGCCTGGTGATATCCCCACTGATAGGCCTGATGCTCTGTACGTTGCATGCTGTGAGCAGCTAAAGGGTGGGCATGTGACCTCTATGCAACCCAAGGAACTGGGGTCCCTGCAATGTGAAGCCAAACCACTAGGTGAGTAGGATTTGAGGGTCCCTGAAATGAATCCCCTTTTTTATTCTCTGGCAAGAGACAGCTTTGCCTCAGACCTGTACTTCTGTGTGGAGTAGATCTGAGCTGGGTAGGAGTGTAGCGCATTGTGTCTGCAGGGAGAGCAGGGGCCCAGCTCGAGTCTTGGTCGGAGGCCCCACTACCTGAGGAGAAGCCACTGCTGCCCTTGCCCGAGGAGTCACCCCTTTCCCCACCACCTGAGGATTCGCCCACATCCCCACCACCTGAGGCCTCGCGCCTGTCTCCACCACCTGAGGAGTCACTTGCATCCCCACCACCTGAGGCGTCATGCTTGTCCTTGCTGCCCGAAGAGTCTCCCCTCTCTCCACCGCCTGAGGAGTCTCCTTTGTCTCCCCCACCTGAATCATCATCATTTTCTCCACCGGAGGAGTCGCCCTTCTCTCCAGCAAATGAGTTGCCTACATCTCCTGCACTTGAGACGCCCTTGTCCCCACCATCAGAAGCATCACCCCTATCCCCATCATTTGAGGAGTCCCCCCTATCTCCTCCACCTGAGGAGTTGCCCACTTCCCCACCACCTGAAGCATCTCGCATATCTCCACCACCTGAGGAGTCACCCATGTCTCCTCCACCTGAAGAGTCGCCCATGTCTCCACCACCCGAGGCATCTCGTCCATTCCCACCATTTGAAGAGTCTCCCTTGTCCCCTCCACCTGAGGAAACTCCCCTGTCTCCACCTCCTGAGGCATCACGCCTGTCCCCGCCCCCTGAAGACTCACCCATGTCCCCACCACCTGAAGACTCGCCCATGTCCCCCCCACCTGAGGTGTCGCGCTTGTGTCCACCCCCT
>PVKA01055288.1:0-10388 GCA_004027165.1 Ctenomys sociabilis
AAAAAAAAAAAAAAAAAAAAAAAAAAAAAAAAAAGAGGGCATCAGAAATGAAGAATTTAAAAATTGGTTAGTATTAAAACAAAGTAATGAATAGTCAATTGTTTTTTGAAAACGAGAATTGTGCCTTTATTCCTTGCTTTGCCAATCAGGTAGGCTGAGTCGTTTGCTCTTTTGTGATCAGCAGAGGCTAAATATCACATCCTCAGCTGATTCCTCTTTCTTGGCTTCCACCTTGGCTGGGGCGGGCAGCTGCAGCAGCAGGAGCAGCAGCGGCGCTGCAGTGACAGGGGCAGCGGTCACCGATGCAGATGGGTCGTCCCCGAAGGCCGTGATCTTTCCAGCAACTGGGAAGGTGTATTCAGTCTCCACAGACAAACCCAGGATCTGCTTGTACCCATCAGCGATAGGACGGGGCACTGACGTAACAGCTGGTTAACCAATCTGCAGACAGACGCTGTGCCCAACATTGTGAATGCCCACCAGAAAGCAAGAATGCAGTTTCCTCTGTAATGTCAAGCACTTCAGGGCTGTGAAGACTGCCACTGAAAACACTTGCTGAATGATCAGCCCAAAAGAGAATGGGAGATGTTCAACGTGTCCAGGAGGGCCACCTTGCCGGCTTCCGTGTTGTCTCCAGTCTCAATAGGCTTTACTTCACTCAGGATTTCAATGGTGTACCTGAAAATTTTTGTGGTGATGTCCAGAGCCTGAAAGGAGGTCTTCTCTGACCTGAGACTGGGGTTCTGGGCTGGCACAGTGACTTTACATGGTGCAGTGGCAGTAGCTGGCACCTTACTGGCCAGTAGCGTATTCCTGATCTCAGTGATGTCCTCCCTGGTGAATACAGCCCACATTCCCCTGCATATGAGGCAATGGTTTCTCCAAGGCCGGGTTGTTATCCAGATGTCCTCGGATGGCCATATGCATCATAGTATTCTTGCGCTTCAGCACCACACAGCCTTTCCTCAGGGGGACATTCAGGTCTACAGCATTTACTCTGAGCCAACATTGTCTGATTCAAGATGAGGCATTTTGGATAATCACCCAAAAGTTGGATGATCTTAAGGAAACTGCTGGATGTCCAGCAATCATCCTGTCTTCCCTGGGGCATCATGGCTGTGTATCCAGGATATCCACAGAAGGATTAAAGATGATGTCACTCTCATGAGGATGGCTGGAAAGGGACGAACAGTTGATTTGTGATGAAATATAAAGACATAAAGTTCATGACAATAAAATACAAAAAGTGTGACAATATGGCAGAAGAATTTAAGTAATGTAGTAACAGTTATATAATGATCCATCTCTCAAATATAATAATAAGCAGGAAGAAAAATGAATAGAAATGATCTAATGATACTTGTCTACAGGAAATGGAGGCAAACAAGATTATTTTTTCTACTTTTCTACATGCGTTTTGTAAGTTGTGAACAGAATACATTGCTTTTATGATAAAATATATCTATTGAATTCTATTTTAGAAAAACCTAAATCAATATTATATTAAAATAGAATAGAATTTTACCAATTTTTTATGTATTGAGTATAATTTCAAAATGATGATTACTGAGTATATTCAAGAGATAATAGTTATTTTCTATATTTACATGATGCCATTTGTCTTGTTGGTTGCTGGATTCTTTGTCCATCGACATCAGGTAGTATGCAAATATCAGAAATGCGGAAGTGGTTGCTGGTAGTTCTGTGTGGAAATTATCCAGTGGATCCAATGCGCACCAGAAAATTAAGAGCACTTCTTGTGAGAATTTGCTTTTCAATTTACTAATGAAAATGACAAGCCTTTCAGTCTTTTCCTTCTTCAAGTGCTGAGATCAAATCCAGGGTTTCACACACAGTAGACAAATACCCTACCATGGAGCTCTTTATTCTCCACCTCTTTATCTATATTTTATGAAATGTATTTTTGCTCTCATGTTCACAAAACGTTCTTAGGTAGACTTCTACATATCAGATTTTCCTCATAGCTATGAATGAGGATTTAAGGGTAATAAATTAGTTTTTATATACATTAAATGACACTAAATCTCCCTTCTGTTTGGCTACTTGTGTCTAGTTCTTGAAAACATGTGCATTGCTCTTATTCCAGTGATCTTATGTCTTTAGTCACATGTCTTTAAACATCTTCATGGGAAATGGAAGGAGAAACAAGTTGTTTATGGAGGAAGAAGGAGGAGGAGGTATGTGAAGAGAAGGAGTAAGAGGAAAAGATGGAGCACAAAGAGGAAGACAAAGTTCAACAAGATGCTGACAAACAGAATGAAACAAATCATCAAAAAAGACACATACCATGACACAGTAGGGTTCAAACGAAGGGTGCAAGTATAGTTTTTATATACACAAAACAATAAATGTACTTTTTAATATAAATAGAAGCAAGGACAAAAATTGTGTAATAATCTCAATAAGTGGAGCAAAAGTCCTGACAAAATCCAGTACCCATTCATGATGGACCTCCTGAAGAAAATGGGAATTAAAGGAACTTATCCCAATATAATAAAAGACAACTATGACAAAACTACTGCCAATATCATTTTAACTGGGGAAAAACTAAAACAATTCCTTCTCAAATTGGGAATAAGACAATGATGTCTACTTCATATTCCACATAGTCCTGGAAACATTGGCCAGAGCAATCAGGCAAGAGAAAGAAAAAAAGACGGATAAGTGTAGGAAATAACAAAATCAATGTATCATTATTTTCAGACAATGTGATTCTTTATAAGAGGCAAAATTTCCACTAAAATAATTATTTAATTAATAAGCAAATTAAGTACTGTGTTAAGATACAAATAAACACAAAAAATGAGTAACATTCATATGCATTAATAATAAACTCACTGAGAAAGAAATCAGGAAAGCGATACCATTCCTCTAGCATCGAGAAAAATTACACACTTACAAATCAATCTAACAAAGGAAGTAATAAACCTCTACTATGAAATTTATATCACTTTTTAAAAAATTTGTTTTTGATGCAGGATCTTGCTATGAAGTTCAAACTCATAGTAATCCTCCTATCTCAGCCTCTCTAGCAGTGGGATTACAGAGGTGTTCCACCACACCTGGTTTGGTTGGCTGGGGCCACAGTACTGGGGACTGAACTCAGGTCCTTGCACTTGCCAGGCAAGTGCTTACGCAACTGAGCTATCTACCCAGCTGCATCAGTCTTCAAAAGAAAATTGAGAAGGACAATAAAAATTGGAAGGATATTCCCTGTTTCTGGATAGGCAGAACCATTGCGATCAAGTGAGCATGCTTCCAAAACTGAAATACAGATTTAATAAAATCTCAAGCAATATGCCAATTGCATTTCTTGTATATACAGAGAATTATATTCTAAAACTTATATGGACTGGAGAGGACTAATAATTTAGCAAAAGCAATCTTAAGTTACAAAAGCAAAGTGGAAGAGATCACAACCCCATATTTCAAATTATACTACAAAGTTATTGTGATTAAAACAGCATGGTATTGTCACAAAAATAGGCAAATTAATGGAACATAACAGAGGAAGCAGAAGTTTCTCCAGGTACATTCAGTTATTTCATCTTTGATAAAAGAGGCTAAAGATATGTAATAAAGGAAAGATAGCCTTCTTAATACTAAATTCAAGATTTGATTTTTCAAAAAGATTAAATAAAATCAACAAACTCTTAGCCAACCTTACCAGAAAAGGAAGGGAAAGACTCAAATTTATGCAATTAGCAATGAAAAGGCAACAGATCTTGCAGAAATCTAGAAGCTCAATAATACCTATTTGAGAATCTATATTTTAAGAGAAGGTGAAACACAGAAGAAATGGACAGTCTCTTAGATATATATAAACTACTAAGCTAAAAGAACATACAAAAATTCTAACCCAATATTGGTCAACGAAATTTAATATATAATTAAAATATACCACCACCATTAAAATAAACCCATGCCCTGACAGATTTATTGCTGAATTCTCCAAGAAATTTAGAGAAGACTTAATGCCACCACTCCTGAAGTTCTTTAATAAAACTGAGGGAAGCAGTACACCCAAATTCATTCCTAGAAGAAAAAATTTCTATGACGCTAACACCAGAGAAGGACCCAGACAAAAAGAGAATGACAGGCAGTCTCCCTCATGAACATACATACAAAAATTCTCAATAAGATATCGGTAAAGAGAATGCAGCAAATCATTAAGAAGGTTATATACCATGACAGAGTGGAATTCACCTGAGAAATGCAGGGATGGATTAACATATGCAAATAAACAAATGTAATACACCATGTTAACAGAGCTAAGGACAAAAGCCATATGATCACCTTATTAGATGCACAAGAAACATTTGACAAAGTCTACACATATTCATGATAAAGACAGAGGGTCTTTATCTCTACTTTATAAATACTATCTATGAGAAACCAGCAGCCAGCATCATACTAAAGGGACAAAAACTAAAAGCTTTCTTGCTGAAATCAGGAACAAGACAAGGATGTCTACTGTCACCACTATGATTCAATATAGTTCTGGAAACATTAGGAAGAGTAATTAGGCAAGAGAAACAAAGAAAGGAAATAATGATAGGAAAGGAAAACGTTAAATTATCATTATTTTTAGATGATCTGATACTCTACAAAGAACACCTCAAAACTTCACCAGAGTACTTCAGGATTTAAAACCAAATTCAGAAGTATAGTTTTTAAGTCAACACTTAAAAATAGGTAGCATTCCTATAGACAAACTCACTGAGAGAGAAATTAGGGAAACAACATCTTTCATAGCAGCATCCCTAAAAATGAAATATCATGGTATTAACCTAATGAGGGCCATAAAATACCTTTAAAAAGTACAGTACACTACAGGAGATTGAAGATAGCAAAAAATGGAAAGATATTCTTTTTCTTTGGTGGGAGGAACTGATATAGTGAAAGTGGCCATAGTTCCAAAATTATTTTATAGATTTCATGCAATCCCAATCAATACACCAATAGCATAACTCATAAAATCAGATGAAAAAAATTCCAAACTTTATTTGGAACCAGAAGAGACCTAGAATAGCAAAAGCAATTCTGGGCAACAAAGGCCAGGAAGGGGGCATCACAATCCCTGACTTAAAGTTATACTACAAAACTAGTGTGATAAAAATAGAATGGAACAGGCAAAAACAAAAACAAAACCAGACTGGGAATCAATGAAATAGATTAGAAGATGTAGAAAGAATTCCAAACATACTCAGCCAGCTTATCTTTGACAAAGAGGTCAAAAATCTTCACTGGAAAAAAGATAGCCTCTTTAGTAAATGGTGCTAGAAAAACTGGCTTTCCACCAGCTGAGGATAAAACTGGACCCATTTCTTTCGCCATACATTAAAGTCAAAATGGATCAAATACCAAAATATTAGTGGATCGAAGGTCTAATGTTAAGATAGAATAAATAGAACCATTTAAGACCTTGGTATAGGTATTTACAGAACCTATATGAACCTTTATGAACAGAACCTCAGTTGCACAGGAGCTATTACAAAGAATCAACAGTTGAGACCTCATCTTATAAAAAAGCTTTTGTGCAGAAAAAGAAACCACCAACAGAGTGAAGAGACAGGCCAAAAAGTGAGGAAAAGTATTTTGACAGCTTTTTCTCAGACAACAGACTAATATCTAAAATATATAAAGAAAAATGTGGTGGCGCATGCCTGTAATCCCAGCACTAGGGAGGCTGAGGCAGGAGGATTGTTGAGAGTTCGAGAGCAGCCTGAGCTACAAAGTGAGCTTAAGGCCAGCCTGAACTGCATAGTGAGACCCTGTCTCAAAAAGACAAAAAAAAAAAAAAAAAAAAGAAAAAGAAAAATGTAAAAAATGAGATGCTCACTAATTTATGGATGCAGTCCAAAAATGGGCATCTGAAATGAAAAGAGACTTCTCAGGTGAAGAAGTATAAATGGCAAATAAATACGTGAAAACATTTTCAGCATCGCTGGTCATCCAAGTACTGCAAAGTCAAGTAATGCTGAGATTCCATCTCACTCCAGAAAGAATGGCTGTTAAGAAGAAACCAACCAGTTTCAAATTCTTGAGGGTTGTAGGGAGAGAGAAAGGCTTTCTCCACTGGTGGTGGAAGTGTAGCCTAGTGAACCATTGTGGAAATTAGTGTAGTGATTACTCAAAAAGTAAAAGTAGAGGTTCCATTTGACCCAGCTATTCTGCTTCTTGATATTTTTCTGAAAGAATCAAAAGCATCATACCACAGTGGTGTATGGACATCCATGTTTATAAGGCATGGTTTATAACAGCTAAATTTTGGAAACACCCATATGAATGGGTAAAGAAGATGTGGGACTTTTTAAATACATTGGAGTAGTACTCTGTCATAAACAAGCATAACATTGAGACATGTCTAGCTCAATTGATGTACCCCGAGTCATACTCTGAAGTGAAAGAAATCAGACACATGTGTTTATTGTTTATCTGCTGTGAAAAACTGAAAGTACGGACAAGAGCAGAAATATATAATTGAGATCAGGAAATTGGAAGACAATGTTCAAATGAGAACGAACACAATACAGAGGGAAGGGGAGTGGGAAAGGAAAGAAAGAATAAGAGCAGAAGAGACTCAAAGGAGAAATACGAAAACAAAGCTTTCGCAAATAATGAGGGGAAGATGGGCCGAAGGTAGGGGTGGGGAAAGGGAAGAGAAGAAGCAAGGGGTGTGCAGCACAAATTCCCTCTGGCGAATGTTATCATTATGTATATCTAAAATGTAACAATAAAAATTTTTAAAGGTTAGAAAAAAGTAGCTAAAAATTAAACCTCTTATTTTCAATTGAGTTATATTCGAATATCCCTGTAATTAGGTCAGTTATCAATTTTTATCACTGCATCTCCAGTGCATAACTTTTGTAATACCATGTATAGCATGGTGATGCCACAGTGACTTAGTTAAGTGGAATTTTAACAGTTGGAAACAGATACAGAACCACTGTGCCTCATTCATGCAGTTAAGCTGAGCTATGTATGTTCAGGAAAGTAAGAGAAGAGATGCAGGTTAATTCACTTATTTAAAAGTATATTATAAATCCTATTTATAATATTTTTTAGCTTATGCCTATGATTTTGAAATAAAAACACCCGCTATATCTTAATTTTAGAGAATAAATGAAGAAAATTCTTAAGGATAGAATTTCTACTCTATTGGTTAAAAAACAATGCCTAAAATTGCTTGAAAATTCTAATCTCAAATAGGTAGTACAATTTAATTTTTTTTTAATCTGGATGAAAAGCATCTCCATTTTGCTAGCTTTCCAAAAAAAAGGAATTTGTGTGTGAAAAACTTTATTATTTAAACTACAACTTGCAGCACTTCCATTAGAAGCAATTTCAAATGTCAGAGTTAAGATGTCTGTACCTCTTATGAGTGCAGCAATTGTCTTAGCATATCATTTAGTAATGGCTTAACTCTGTTTCAGTCTGGAGAAAAGCATTTTGAGTAGAAATAGAAGTGGCAAAATCATTTCTAGATATTTTCTTTTTTTAAAAACTTTAAAGTATCTAGCTTTTCATTTTTAAGGAATATGTGAATATGAGGTGGAAAAATCCTATAATATCAGTATGCTGTGTCTCTTAAAATTCTTGCTCTATTCCTTAGAAGCTAGTTTAACTTTCAAACTGGCATTGTTCCAAGAAATAGAAATCATCAAAGAGACAGTTTTAGAATTGATGGCATATTTACATGTAGAAAAAACAAGTTTTGAAAAATTTGTAAATAATTTATGTGCATAGGACAAAATGTTCAGCCTCAATTTCACAGCAAACCATATACAAAAGCACGTTAAAGCTACCTGTTTTCCTTGATGTTGGAAAGGCTGCAGTTGTCTGGGCAGCCTTTCTTCTCAATGCCAAGAACCCTTTCACAAACCAACTTTGAAAGCCCCATTTGGATTAAACTCATAGTATAAGTTTTTGAATTATTGATTAATTGAAGACCAGAGTATCTCAATCTGTATCATCAATGCATAATTTATCATGATATTTAAGAGCATATGTATCTTAAAGGGCTCGGGAAGTTTAATTCGATTCCTAATGACAACACATTTTGAGCTTTTTATGTTTTCAAAGTCTTGGCAGTAAGATGGGCTTTTTGATGCTGTGGCCTCATGTTAGAGCTCAGTAACTTTTAGTGTCCCTTTTCTCTCTTTGAATTTTTATACTTTTCCTTCCTGATTGCACACCCCCCTGTCCCAGTCAGAGCCCTGCACATCACTAATGCTTTTTTTGTTCTTGGTATATTTTTTGAGACTCTATTTCACAAACCCCTCCATGGTGCCAACATACTCTCTTTGTATCTCTCTTCTTTATGTTCTGCCTTTTTTGATTTCTGCTGCTTGAGAAAACCCTTTCAGCCATTTATTTCCTACTTATTGTCTTATTTCTCTTTGTAACAAAAGCCTACTTAATTTACTACTATTTTGAACTTTGTATTAGGTGCATCTAATATTTGCTGCACCACCGTAAAGAAAAAGGATGGACAATCACACACTTCCTTTAACTGCAGTTCGTGAAATGATAAAAAGTTGAAAAGTATGATTTTTCAAAGCTGCGTGATTTAAGCTTTCCTCCTTCCCAGGGATCAAATCAGCCACACCACCATGAGGCTGCTACCTTCTTCCTTCCTCGCTCTTGACAATGGCAACTACGCCAAGTTCAGATGCACAGAGATTCCAGCTCACAAAAGGTCAAAGAAGAAAAGGGGGCCGAGGATTGCTGGCGAGATGGAAGGAGCTGTGTAGCCTCCTGCAAAGACCGAGTTGCAGATACTTGCTTAATGGAAAACTCTTGGAAGAAAACACTTTATTTTATTATTTGAAGGCCTTGCCAGCCTTTGTCTCTATTGTATTTTAAAACCAGTCTCCTAAAGTGAAACTTGCACAGTTTTTCTTAAAATGTGTAATATTTCTTAGCTTTGTGGTCCCTAGATTGCCTCAGGTTATTATGCACACTTACTATGCTAGGCATATGATACAAGTCAGAACCCACATTTAACTTTTTCCACTGCTTCCAGAAATGTGACTGCTGGCTAGAAGATTCCCATAAAAGATTCCCATAAAATTCACCAAAATACAAGTGATGGCAAATTTGAGCCTTCCTGCATATTATTTTTAAGGGAGATATAATTAAATATATTCGTTGAGAAGATACCTTAGGGGATATACCAAGAAATAAAATTTACATTTTGATTTAACATTTCTGCCTGCTTGTATCAACTTGCTGTAAAAGACTGGTGGATATAATTTAATACATTGTAGCAATATATCTTTTATTAAAATGTCTATCCATAGTGGTTTTATTTTAAAGGTCCAATTTGACTCTGTATGTTTGTGTGAAAATATATCTAATACAAATATTTACTTCCTGTAACAGGGAAGGACTCTATATAAGCAATCCTAAATTCCATTTCAGTACCATATTAAGTGGCTTCCAGAACTTTTTACTTTATTTTATCTGATATTGATTTCTTAAATTGTTCCTCATGTGCCCACTCCTAGGACAGTCTTGTTTTGTATTATTTTAAAGTTTAATACTCATGCACACAGCTATATTTTATACCTATAATAGGCCTAGAATGTCTTCTGTTCTTCAGAAAACACAAAGTCTCAGCTCCCAATAATTCTACCAAGGGTTTGAAATGTAATGTTTGTGTATAACAATTTCATGAACCTACTTGTGCCAAACTGTGCACTCATTGGTTTAATTTTCTCTGTTCCTGTGGGTATTTAAATCACAGTCATTAGAAAAGATGAGTTATATTTGAGACAAAATAGATATTCAAGTTTACTGACTCATTGACAAGCTGAGTAAAGTTAGATAACTATGCCCTTGAAGTTCCTTCATCAATATAGCCTAAAGGGTTAATTAATCTTCATGTGCTTTTGATTATGCATGGCTAATGCTGTAAGTGAATAGTTAAGAAGAAAATGAAAAGGAAAGGAAGAATACCCAGTCAGCATTTATTGAGAACAAGCTGAAGGGCTGGCCAAACAGCTCAGTGGATTAAAGTGCCTGCAAGCAGGTGCAGGGGCCAGGGGCTCAATCCCTGGGCCTGCCATGGTGGCCGTCCCCCCGGAGGCATGCTGAGATGGCAATTGAGACTGGGCATGGTGGAGCATGCCTGTAATCCCAGCACTTGGGGGGCTGTAAACAGGTGGATCACTAAGAGTCCATTCTATGCAGTGAGATCCTGAACACCCTGTAGACCCTTCCCTCGCATGCCTGTAATCCCAGCACTCGGGAGGCTGAGGCAGGAGGATTGTTGTGAGTTCGAGACCAGCCTGAGCTACAAAGTGAGCTTAAGGCCAGCCTGAACTGCATAGTGAGACCCTGTCTCAAAAAGACAAAAAAAA
>PVKA01055289.1:0-10388 GCA_004027165.1 Ctenomys sociabilis
AAAAAAAAAAAAAAAACACCCAATAACAAAGAGCCCAAAACTAGGGAGGGTGTGGCACATGTCACTGAAGAGGCTGAACCAGGGGACAGGGAAATAGCTTAGTCATAAGCACAAGGACTTCAGTTTGACCCCCCAGCCCCACATTGGCCCCAGATGCAGCACCCACAGAGAGGCCTCTGAACCAGGCCTGTAATCCCATCACTCAGTAGGTTAAGTCAGGAAGATTTCTGGGAATTCGAGATCAGCCTCAGGGCTACGAAAGTGAGCAAAAGGCCAGCCCACTTATCAAGACCCTGTCTCCAAAAAAAAAAAAAAAAAATGAGGCTAGGGCAGGAGAATCTCAACTTCAAGGCCAGCCTGGAAAACTTTTGTAAGACCCTCTATCTGTCTCAAAATAAATAATGGACTGGCTATGACACTCAGTGGTACTATGTATAGTACCTGTCTATCATTATCATGGAAAAGGCCCCAATACCACAATCCCCAGTTCCAAAGTGGTAATAATGAGCATAAAACTGAATTCTTGTAGGAAACATATCCTCTTTTGGTGATAAAAGTTAAAAATCCAGCATAACAGCTAAGAAGCCCTAAAAAAAACAACCATAATCATTAAGCACTTATTTTCTTTTGCTGTTTTTGTTTTGTTTGGAACCAGGAATCTAACTCACTACCTCTTGCTTGCCAGGAAGGTACTAAAGCACTTATTTCTTAAAAGGACTAAGAATCCAAAGTTTTAAGAGTTATAAACTGATTCAGGGAAAAAAATGGAGACTCAATATTTCAGCACTGTTCAGGTCTCAGAAACACCAGGAAGAGAAATAACCCAAAGGGACTCACTGTTCTGAGTCTGTCCATAAGAAGAACCATAGCTGCTCTGGCCATAGCCTGAAGTGTCTGCTGACTGGCCATAGCCACTGTAACTCTGCTGTCCATAGGGCTGATTGCTCTGCTGGGAGTAGCCCTGTCCAGGCTGGGTGGGGTAGGCCCCATAGCTACAAAGAAAAGATATTCTATGAGAAAAGTCACCCTAGGGGAAAAAGGGGGATATTTAACGTTACATTTACCTATACAAACTCTGAACCTCAAAACATGGTACTCACCTTTGGGTTGCTTGTTGAGTATAGTCTGCAAAACAAAAACACAAATTACATTAATTTCAGGAGCCAGCCGAGCGTGGTGGCGCAGGCCTGTTAATCCCAGCACAGGGGAGGCTGAGGCAGGATTGTTGTGAGTTCGAGACCAGCCTGAGCTACAAAGTGAGCTTAAGGCAAGCCTACATAGTGAGACCCTGTCTCAAAAAGGCAAAAAAAAAAAAAAAAAAATTCAGGTGCCACTCTAATATTTACAATGGAATAGTACTAAACTGTTCAAATTCTGGAACCTCCAGATGAAAAATAATATTTCATTGCTTCCTAAAAAAAAGCACAATTCCCCCCCTTGATGCACAGGTTGAGCAGGACAAATTAGCAGTTTTATCACAATTTTTCAAAAGGGATGTGGCAGAGCACCCCTGTAATCCCAGCACTTGGGGAGGCTGAGGCAACACTGCCTAAGCTATGAGTTGTCAGTCTGAGCCTGATCTCTATAGGAAGACCCTGTCTCAAAGAACCACAAATTTCTAGAGACCAAGAAAAGTACTTAACAACTGGAAAAATTAAATATATCTTATTGGAAAAACACCTACAATTACCTCAAAACTCAATTTATATCAGGAACTGCTCCAAATTTACCTTTCACTTTCAGAACCACTCTGGCAAAAGTACTATCACCAAGAGCCAAGGTATAGTAACTGGCCTACAGTTAAGAAGCTAATGGATGTAGATTTGAATCTGGCACTCTGAAGACCCAAGTAAGAATGTCTCAAAAAAAGTTGCAGCGTGTAGTGCTACACTCCTCTAATCCCAGCGCTGGTCAGCTTGTGTTGAGTTCAAGGCCAACCTCAACTACATAGCAAGAAACCATTTTACAAAAACCAAAAAAAAAATAAAAATAAAAAAATAAAAAGCCCATTCTTCACACTTGGGAGAAAAGAAAGGTCAGGCCTTTTTAAGGCAAAGCCTGCCAACCAAAAGGAGAGAATCCTCTCACCCCACCCCAAAGAGAAGTCATCAACGTGTCGACCCCAAGAGTCAGCTGTTAACTGGTATTCCAGTTCCCAGGCCTGTGGCTCCAAAAATTCTGCTGTGGACTGTTCCGTATCCTGAGCCCTGGAAGGATATCATCAAACCCACCGCCAAAAATCATTCTTAAAAAGACACGATATTACCGGGCCGGAGAGATGGCTTAGTGGAATAAGTGCTTCCCTGGCAAACGCAACGGCCCGAGTTCAATCCCCGGTTCCGCCAAAAAAAAAAAAAGACATGATACGATCCGGACGTGATGGCGCACAACCGTAAAACCACCACTCGGGAGGCTGTTGCAGAAGGATTGTTGCGAGTACAAGACCAGCCTAGGCTACAGAGTGATCTCAAGGCCAGCCTGAACTGCACACCGAGACCCTACCTCAAAAACACAAAAATTTAAAAATATAATGCCACGATAAAGACGAACAGGATCAGCTCATCTCAGTGCAGGAAACTTGGCCTTCCCCCGCAGGAAAGGCCTAAAGAACCGAGAGAGGATGTGGGCCTCGTGCGTCCGCTTCTTTCAGTTCTCCCTTCATTAATGAAATTTAGGCGGGAAAGCACTTGGGCCAGGTCCCCAAGGCCGACGCTCAATCTCTGCCCTTAACGGAAGCGAGGCGGGACCCCCGAGCCTCCGCCCCTGGCCGCGTGGCAACCAGGCAGGAACAGCAGTCCCGCCCTTTCCCCAGGGGCCGAAGCCCAAAGCGGACGTAAGAACCGTCGCCTACCGCTGAGGGTCTCGCAACAAAAAGCCAAACAAACATGAGGTGAAGGGGAATACACGCGACGAGAAAGGGGGAGGGGGCAGGAAGGCGCGTGCGCGCACCAAGTGCCCGGATGCAGCGCTGCGACAAAGCGGACCCCAGCACCGGCCGAAGGGTGCGAGCCAAGGCTACAGAGCTTTAGCATCTCTTCCCTCCCCTAACACTTAAAATCGCCAAGAAGTTCCCATCCCAAAACTCCATGCAAATCAACAACGAAAGAAAGACAGCTCCTTGCGCGAGGCACCAGAGGAACGAAACAAAATGGCGACATCGACCTCCCCCTTCCACCTTCTCAACTGCTTCCCGCCACAGAAGTGCGAAACACTGCTACGACATCATCACCCCGGGCCTACCGAAAACCCAAACCCACCGGAGAGGAAACGATGCCCTGAACAGGCACGAAACCACCGCCTCGCGCCCCCACATACCGTTTGAGGCCATGTCTGCGCACGCGCACACAGGCCGACAAGCAACGATACACCACTACCACACAGCACCGACGCCTCGAGGACTGAGCAGCCCCGCCTCTTGCGTCGGAGCTTATGTAGACCTCCCCGCCTACGCACCGCGGCGGAATGTACTACCTGTGACAAATACAGGGGGAAGCGGGGCCGGTTTCTTAACATGTTCCAGTGAATATAAACAGCTCAAGAAGACAAAATGAAACTGGGTCAGTCGAAGACTGAGATAATAATATATATCACCGTATTTTCTAATAAGTAGCTTCTTCTTGCTGTGAAGGACTAGCTCTCGATTCACGCCCAAACCTGTAAAGGCATAATGGTACGGTCTCCCGCCGCGGGGGGTGGGGCGAGGGACACAGGGTGTTTGCTTGGGTGGAACTGTAGCCAAGGTCTGAGAAGCGGTCTGAGAACCGAAATTCCTTTCCCTTGGCCCCACCTCCGCTGGGGATTGCGAGCCTTGCGCGCCATTGCTCTTCTAATGTGTCCGAAGCATTGTTCCTCCGTTGACCTCTCTGGATCTAACATTCTTCCGGGAGCACACGTGAGGCTGCCTTTCCTCCTGTTCTCACTGAAGTGTCTAGGCTGACACGTGATCTGAAGGGGTGCGCGGACCTGCGCCGGGATCCGGAGGCCCTAGCCTGGCCCACTTCCGCTCTCAGCTAAACCTTCAGGGTTTGGAGAGTAAGAACCCATTCCCTCAGAGCTCAGCGTTTACAGATCTGGGTCCCCTGTCTTTTTCTGGTAAGGACCTAGATGATATTTTTCTGAAGTGCCACCAGGGGATCAGAATGGAAAAACCAGGAATAATATATTTGTATATAAGGCTCAATAGCATCCAAATGCACGCTTTTCTTTCTCATGACAATCTAGTGAAAGGGGCCGAGAGATAGCTCATTAGAATAAGCCTTGCCTGGTAAGCACAAGGTCATGAGTTCAATCCGCCGTACCCCCAAAAAATAAATGAAATAAAATTGACAATCTAGTGAAGATAGCTCCAATGTATAGATAAGCAAACAAGGGGCATAGGCAACTGCCTGACAAGCTTAAGGTCTTGAGTTCAATTTCCCGTACCAAAAAAAAAAAAAAAAGCAGAGTAACTAAGAGCAATCCATGATTACAGGACAGCTAAGTGGAAGGGCTCATTATTCAAATCCAGCTGAGTTTACTTATTGTAAAATCAACAACAAAAAGTGAAATTCAAATGAACTTGTAACCCCCCCCCATAGCTCAGTAGAATAAGCGCTTGCCTGGCAAGCATAGGGTCCTGAGTTCAGTCTCCATTGCAGTTTGCAACCTAAACAGCCTTACCAGGAGAGCATAGTTCAAAATTGTTGCTCAAGATAGGTTATCCCAGGTAAAAATGCCATACATGTTTCCTTCCCAGCTTCACCTTTCACCTGGAATATAAGGTTCCCCTTTGTAGGGTAGACACATTTTCCAAGCAAAATGTGAGGGCTAAACCTTAAGCCTATCCACAAAGTATTGTTCTCAATCAGAGTCTTGCCATATAGTCCAGGGGGGCCTCCAACTTGAGGTGGTTCTGCCTCAGCCTCCTGAGTGCTGGGATTACTGGCATGTGCCACTATGCCTAGCCCACAGACTTATTAAGAGCCTCTTGATTTCAGCCCTGGAAGGGCCTTGCATCCCCAGTCGCTTGCCTACTCCTATTGGAAGAACAGTGTGATTCCATGGGCATGGTGGCCCTTACCTGTAATCCCAGTACTCCAGAGGCTGAGGCAGGAGGATCCCCTTCAGCTTTGGGGCCAGTTTGGGCTACATAGTGAGTTCAAGGCCAGCCTTCTGTGCTGGGGGGAAAAAAAGGTTTGCTAATAAAAATGAAAATGGCCTTACTTTTTATTTCTGTCTTTTTTTGAGACAAGGATCTCACATGCAGATCAGGCTGGGCTTGAGCTCACTTTGTAGCCCAAGCTGGTCTCAAACTCACAGTAGTCCTCCTGCCTCAGCCTCCAATGGTGGGATTACAGGCATGCGCCACCACTCCCAGCTGAAAATGGCCTTGCTTGACATCCCTGCTCCCAGTGCTCCTTCATTTTTCATTCATCATAATCTCTGCTAGAATAGATTATGTTTTCTGCAATTAAGAACTGGGAGGTTCAGTCTGGTGGTGCACTCCTGTAATCCCAGCACTCAGCAGGCTTAGACAGGAGGATCACTGCAAGTTTGAGGCCAGCCTGAACTGGTGGACAACAAGGTCCTGTCTCGGGGCCAGGGAGATAGCTCAGCAGCTTAAGTACCTGCCTGGCAAGTGCAAAGTCCTGAGTTTGATCTCCAGTACTGCAAAGAAAAGGGAGGGAGAAACAAAAGATCCTATTTCAAAAAAGGAAAAAAAGGAACTTGCAGACTGAGCGAGGTGGCACATGCCTATAATCCCAGCACTTTTGTAGGCTAAAACAGGATAATCCCAACCTGGACAATTTGATGATATAGCAAATCCAATCTCAAAAAATATAAAAATAAAATAAAAGGTTGGGGATTTAGCCCTGTGTTCAATCTTAAGCCCTACCCCCCCAAAAAAAATTACAGCTCTACCATGAATATTAACTGTTATTTCCAATGTAAATCACCTATCACCAAGCCTAGAGTGTAGTAGATGTGACTAAATGTCCTTTGATCTTTTACTCTTCCTTCAGGTGCAACTTCAAGCAGGAAATAATTGCTTTATAATCTCCTTAGGCACAGATCAGAAAAGAGAAGGCCCCTGCCTGCATAGAGCCACTCAGGACATTTGTCTAGGAGAACAGATGGTCATGGGAAACAGAATGGGCAAAATAAATGGGGACTCCCAAGAAGAGCCCCACTGTACCTACCAGAAGAGGTCAGTGAACCAGGAGACAGCAAAGAGTACAAGGCCAAGGCTGGGGTCCTAGTGACAGTGTCAGAGGTTAAAGGAAAAGAACTAGACGTCCCCCCTAAACATCTAGCTCACAGAAGTGTAGCAGAAAAAGTTCTCTATAGTCCTTTGTTTTTATATTTTTGTGCTGGGGATGGAACCCAGGGTCTATACATCCCCCTTCCCTGTTTTAAGGGCATCAGGTTGTGACAGGCTTTCTGTCTCTAAAGAAAACTGAAGGGAGAAAGGCAGAGAGAGGGCTTCCTGGCAAATACGCAAGCAAATCTGAAGAAACTTGATACTGGATCCCAAGAGGGAATCTGAATCCTAACAATACAAACCTATTAGCCAGGCATAGTGGCTCATGCCTGTAATCTCAGAATTTGGGAGGCTGAGGCAGGAGGATGCTGTGAATTTGCACAAGCCTGAGCTACAAAGTGAGCTCAAAGACAGAAAAAAAAAAAAAAAAAAACTGATCAAGAAAAACTCAAAAGGCAGCAAAGTTTTATATTTACTAAATGTATGAAAAGCCGGGCGTGGTGGCACATGCCTGTAATCCCAGCACTTGGGAGGCTGAGGCAGGAGGATTGTTGTGAGTTCAAGACCAGTTTGAGCTACAAAGTGAGCTTAAGGCCATCCTGAACTGCATAGTGAGACCCTGTCTCAAAAAGACATAAAAAAATAAAAATAAAAAAATAAATGTATGAAAAGAAAATAAATATACTCTGTAGAGTAAGTTCAAGCTGGGGCTGGGGAGATAGCTCAGTAGAATAAGCGCTTGCCCAGCAAGCACAAGGCCCTGAGTTCAATCCCAGTACTACAAAAAAATAAAAGTAGGAAAAGAAGCACAGTTTAGCTAGACATGGTGACACACACCTAGAATCCCAGCACTGGGGGGAGGCTAAGGCAGGAGGATCATTTAGAGTTTGGGACCAGCCTGGGCTACAAAGTAAGATCAAGTCCAGCCTGAACTGCAGAAAGAGAACCTGTATCAAGAAAGAAAAGAAACTCCAGGGAAATAGCTCAGAGGCATAAGTGTCTATCTGACAAGTGCAAGGTCCTGATTTTGATCCTCAGTGCCAAGAGGGGGGAAACGGGAGGAAAGGAAAGGAGCACAACTGGTCAGGTGAGAGCCAACTACTGTGAAAGCGCAAGGGCCCCGAGCAGAACAGCATCCATCTTTCGTGTCTGCTCAGGCCAACAAGTCTGGCCTCCCTACCAAAAACCTGCTCCAGTTCTGTGAGAAGAATTAAAGACACTGATTGACTGCAGGTGCAGGGCTTGGTAGCATTCTGTGCTTGGTGCTGCAGCTTTGCGAGGACAGATTGTGCCCACTGCCACAGCCAGGTAGCCAGGCCGGGTCACCTACCTCACGAGCACACTTGGTTTTGAGATTCTTTCACCAATTTTGATAGGCAGACACATGTGTAACTACTCAGAGTCTTGGCCTTCTCTGTGAGACTGATAAAACAAAAACTACACGTTTTGGGTTTTTTTGTTTGTTTGTTTTTAATTGGCAGAACTGGGGATTGAACTCAGCCCCTTGAGCTTGCCAGGGAAGCGCTTATTCTACTGAGCCATCTCCCCGACCCTAAAAATTACACATTTATAAAACAATCTTTTTTAAAAGCTGGGCCTAGGCTGAGGAGATAGAAGCTTCAGTAGAACAAGCACTTGCCTGGCAAGCACAAGGTCATGAGTTCAATCCCAGTTCCGCCAAAAATAAAAATAAAATGGGCCTAGGCAGACTCAGGGCCTGAGTTTCAATCCCTGGTGGGTGTGCTGTGCTGGCCCTGCCTCCCAAACCGCCCCGCCCCCAGTGCACTGAGCTGGTGATTGAGACTGGGCGTGGAGGCGTACTCCTGTGATCCCAATGCTTGGGAGGCTGAAAACAGGAGGATCACTACAAGTCCGATTTACATAGTGAGACCCTGTAGACCCTGCACTAAATACATAAAATTTTTTTAAAAGCTGGTCCTGGTGATGCTTGCCTGTATTTCCAGCACTCAGGAATCTGCAGCAGGACAATCTCTTGTGAGTTCAAGGCCAGCACAGGTTACATAACAAGACTTTAAAATAAATAAAGTTTTAAAACAGAGAATAAATAAATGACACATTTTTAATGGTCTGGGCATGATGGTAAATGCTATACTCCAAGCAGTCTGGGAGGTAGGGATAAAAGAATCCCAAGTTGAGACCCAGCCTGGGCATTTAGAAGATTTAGCAAGAGCTTATCTTTAAAAAAAAAAAGAAAAAAATTAAAAGGGTAGAGGAGTGATGGCTGGGGACATAGCTCAGCAACTAAGCTCTTGAGTTCAGTTCCTAGATACCAAAAAAGTTTTTTTTTTTTTTTTTCAGTTAACCAAAAAAGGTTTTAATTAAATTAAATGGCTATGTAAAATAAACAAAGTAACTTTTTACCTGGGATTGAACTCAGGACCCTGCGCTTGCCAGGCAAGTGCTCATTCTACTGAGCTATCTCCCTGGGCCCCTTGGTTTGGTGTGAGACAGTCTCTGGGTAGTTCAGCCTGGTCTTGAACTCCAGCAGTCCTACTGCCTCAGCCTCTCAAGGCCTGGGATTAGAGGTGTGCACTACCATGCCTATTTCAGTGGTTTTTTGGAGGGAAGGTTGTAGTGGTAGGGGTTGTTTTTTGTTGTTGTTGTTGGTTTTTGGTTTAGGGGAGGGGGAGATTGAGACAAGTTCTGTCTACTCACCTCAGACTGGCCTCAAACTCAAGATACTCCTGCCTCAGCCTCCTGAGTGCATGTACCACCTCACCAGGCTCAAAGGAGAGTACAGTCCACCATGTAATTTTATTTTATTTGTACCAGGGATTGAACTCAGAACCTTGTGCTTGCCAGGCAGGCATTTATGCCACTGAGCTATCTCCATGGCTCTGTAATTTTAGATTTTCTGGGAGTTTTTGCTTATTTGGTTTGTTGGTTTTTTGACTTATTCAGTACTGAAGATTGAACCCAGGGCCTCCACACTGAGCTACTTCACCAACCTTTTTCTTTTTCTTTCTTTCTTCTTCCTTTTTTTTTTTTTTTTTTTGTTTCATTTTGTTCCTTTTTGCAGTACCAGGGATTGAACTCAGGACTCTGCACTTGCCAGGCAAGTGCATATTATAACTGAGCCATCTCCCTGTCCCCCTCATTTTTTTGTTTTTAATTGTGAGACAGTTGCCTCACTTAACTCACCAAAGTGTTGAGCCTGGGGCTCAGCTCACAGTCACCCTTTCTCAGCCTCCCAGAGTGCTGAAATTATCAGCTTGCATACTGTGCCCATGTATGAAGATAGTTTTATTGGTAAATTTTGTTTTACTAGTTTTTCAGTAAAGATGTGTTTCAGGGTTGTTTTGTTTCTGAGACAAGGTCTTGCTGTGTAGTTGGCTGGCCTTGAACACACTGATGTAGCCCAGACTGGCCTCAAATTCACAGTAATATTCCTGTCTCAGCTTCCCAAGTACTGGGGTTACAGTAAAGATATGTCTCTTCCCTGGGGTCCCTAAAAGTCTGAAGACTGAAATTGGAGGCAGAGGTGGATAACTTTAGTCCATCATGGGTGGGGGCGGTGGTAATGTGGCTCTTTGCACAGCCAAAGCATTACTTGCTCCTCTCTCTCTCTCTCTCTCTTTCTCTCTGTCTCTCTCTCTCTCTCTCTGTCTCTCTCTCTCTCTCATTCTGTGTGTGTGTGTGTGTGTGTGTGTGTTTCTGATCAAACACAGGGCTTCACAAGTGCTAGGAAGCTGCTCTACTACTGAGCTACACACCTAGATATGGTATTTTTTAAATTATTATATTTTTGCAAAGCATAGTGATGCACACTATAATCCCAGCACTTGGGAAGCTGAAGCAGAAGGATCACCATGAGTTTGAGGCCAGCCTGCAGTGCACAGCAAGGTCCTATCTCAAACAAAACCAAACAATCATATTTAAAACAGAGTCTCATCCATTGCCTAGATTGCCCTCAAACTTGTGATCGTCCTGCCTCACCCTACCACATAGCTGGGATTACAGACATGGACCACACCTGGTTTCTAATTCAATTTTTTCAGGGATTGGGACACAGGGTAGATTGAGCCAAGGCCTTTGCACCAATCAGGGTTTCACTAAGTTATCCAGGCTGGCCTTAAATTTGCCATCCTCCTATCTCAATGAAGGGCTGGATTTTTTTTTTTTTTTT
>PVKA01055290.1:0-10388 GCA_004027165.1 Ctenomys sociabilis
GCTGACTTATGTTTGTCATGATATTTAGCTGGTATTGTTTACTCCTTTGTAACCTGTGTTTAATTGACTGTGCTGTTTAGTGGGTTCCTTCCATTCTCTTGCATGGAGTTCTGGTCGTTGTGGTCTCTCTCTAGAACCTCTTTCAGCAGCCTGTGAAGGGATGGCTTTGTCATCATGAAATTCTTTAGTTGTTCTTTGTCGTGGAAGTATTTCACTTCTCCGTCAAACTTGAAAGAGAGTTTTGCAGGGTATAGTAGTCTGGGCTGGAATTTGTTTTCGTGTAGGACTTGAAGAACTCTGCTCCATGCTCTCCTTGCCTTCATTGTTTGTGTAGAGAAGTCGGCTGTAATTCTGGTGGGTTTTCCTTTGAATGTGATCTCCTTCTTCTCCCTAGCAGCTTTCAGTATATTATTTTTGTGTTGGATTTCTGTGATCTTAACTATTATATGTTTTGGTGTGTTTCTACTTGGGTTGAGGTTATTTGGTGTTCTGTATGCTTCGGTGACCTGAATGTTGGATTGTTTCCTCATATTTGGGAGGTTTTCTGCGATTATTTCTCCCCAAATTCTTTCTATGTCATTTGTATTGACTCCTTCATTCTCGTTGATACCAATTATTCTCACATTGCTCATTCTGGCGTCATCCTGCAGGTGATGGATTATTTTTTCCTGCATTCTTGTTGTTTTTACGAGATCCTTTCTCACCTTTTCACTAGCTGCTCCGGCATCTTCAAGATCTGAAACTCTGTCTTCGCTTTCACTCAAATGGTTTTGTAGACTCGTGATTGCTATTTTTAGTTCTTCTATATCTCTTTGACTGTGTTTCATGTGTTCTATTTCTTTTCTGTATTGCTCATTCAAGGAATCCATCATATTTCTGATCTCCTCGATTTTTTTTATCCATGTCTTCTTTAGAGGTAGTTATTAATTCTTTTTCTGCTGTGTTTCTTCCAAGTTGGATTTCTTCTGTATATTTCTGGACTTGTTTCAGTATTTGAGATCCTATGACTTCAAAAAGTTCTTTTCTGATTTCAGAACTTATTTCTACTTTGAGTTCCTCATGATCTTTCTGCTGTTGTTTCTTTGCTTTAGATGCTGTTAATTCATATATATCAGCTGGAATAGTGCTCTCTGCACTTGTTCTAGGTGAGCATAGTTTTTACATCCAATGTTTCTGGAATTCATTCTTTATTTCAGATACTATGTATTCAAATATTTCTTTTTTAATTTGGAGAATTACTTCTCGTTTTATTTCCTCTATAGCTTTCTGCTTTTCTTCCTTTGCTGCTGTATCTGTTAGTTCATTCGTTGCAGCTGAGCTAGTGTCCTTTGCCCTTCCTGATGGACTCGAGGTCTGAGATTGCATTTTTCCCCTTCTCTTTGTCATTTTGTGTAGCACTGATCTTTGACCTTTGGTGTAGAGCTTTGGTGCAGCTATAACCTTAGCTTGTTATGAGATTCGGGTGCCAGTCTATTAAGTTTGAGATTTTCCAGGCATGCCTATCCTGGGTCTAGCTGTTGTGTTCAGTTCCTTTTTTGCTGCAGCTCCTTTGGTTCCCCTCTGTTTGTTCCCGGGGTCAGCCCTCCTGTGTCAGGCAGGTCATTCCCCAGGTGAGCGGGCCTGGGCTTTGGTGGGTCTTCTGGGCTCACAAAAGAATAGTGGATGATCTTATTCACTGAGTAGGCTGTACTGGGTCCGCCAGCCTGTGCTGGGTCTGGGTCTACAGGCTGTAACCCAAGAAGGCTGGGAAAGGTCCCTCTGGTGCAGTGTTCCAGGAGCCCTCAATCACAGGCCAGGCTGTGCTGGGTTTCAGTCTGTAGCGTGGGACTGTGGATTGCTGAGAAATGTCCCTCCAGAGTGGCAGGCTTGGAGTTCTCACTCCAGGCCGACCTGCACTGGGTCTGGGGCTGTGGGGTGGGACCGGTAATCACCTGGAAATGATTCTCTGGCACAGTGTGCCTGGAGCTGTCACTGGGCCACGGGGGGTGGGGGGCAGGGAATCCCTGGGAAATGTATCTCAGGCACGACGGGCCTGGAGTTCTACACTCACTGACCTTTGATGCCCAGAGAATCATGGAAATTCCCACTCAATCAGTGGGCTTTAGGTCAGGAGATCCAGGGAGGTGTTGGTGAGTGGGTCCTGATGTTTCAGGCCAGTCACTGGCTAGGAGGGGTTGGGGGCAGGGATCCACGTAGTGCGCATGGGAAGAAGCCAATGGCTCTCCCTCAGACTCACCACACTCTCACTGATCTGGGAAGCCTGGTGAGTCGTGCAATTTCGCTCTCTCTGGGAGAGCTTGGGCCGGGATCCAGGAGGCCGCTGGAGTCAGCCGCTGTCTCAGGCCGGTCTCTGACTGGGCGGCGTAGGCGGGATCGAGTAGACTGCTGGCGTTGGTCTTGCTGTCTCTGGCCGGTCTCTGGGGCTGGGCGGGCATGGGCGGGATGGAGGAGGATGGCGGAGTCAGCTGCGCTCTCCAATTTTATATTTCAGCCAAAATCTTAGTCATTTGATTAACTTTCTGAAGCACTTTGTTAATAAATAAATAAATAAATAAAAAAGAAAGAAAGAATAGACATCCTGGTGGACCTTAAATGTAAATAGATTGTCTCATCTCAGTATCAGCCGGAAAAGATGCAGCAAACAACGAAACAAGGCAATTCTTAAGTTAGAACTATCTTAAAGAAGATGAGCAGGGGCTGGGGATATGGCTCAATGGAATAAGCACTTCCCTGGCAAGCACAAGGGCCTGAGTTCAATCCCCAGTTCCACAAAAAAAAAAAAAAAAGATAGAGAAGATGATGAGGGAAATGTTCACACCTAGAAGTTTGGACTATGATAGCCTGGATTTAAATCTCAGCTCTGCTGTTTAGTCCCTTCATCTCCTTCAATGAGTAGCTAACGCCTCTATGTTTCAGTTCCCACCCACAAAATGCAGGAATAATAGCTCTCTTTGAGATTACTCCCAGGAGTCAGCTAACATACACAGAGAACGTGAAACCAATCATGGATGTGCAGCACATACTGTGAAACTTTACTAAAACACTGTTGGCTAATCTACTTGGTTCTTAAAAGAATTAAATGAGATAATTAATGTAGCATGCAGGCTTAGTAGAGTAATTAATAAAAATAGTACCTTCTTATAGTAGCATGATCCCATCTAAAGCACTCTCCCTAGCCTGTCTTCTGGTAAAGCATTAGGTCAAAAGCAGATTAAGAAATGTTAGTGGATCCAGAGCAAGCCTGTGACCTCCCTGTCAGGAACAATGCAGATCTGAGCAGAAGTCATCAGTGTTAAGACCCCCACAGTGGAAAAGACATCAAAGAGGCTATATCTATTCTAGGAACAGAATGAAGTTCATTGTTTGGGTACCAGTTCTCTAAATGCCCAAAGGTGTTTTGTGAATATTTATAGACCTCTATGAAGACAATAAAAGGTTGATTGGCAATCATGGAAACTACACTATGAAATGAAACAACATGTACTTCTATATCCTGCATAAATGTACATACAATAAACCTTGTGTGTACATAAGGAGATCCTACTACTGGCTTTACAATCCTCCTTATTTAAGAATCAGAAATTCTTTTATTTTCATAGTCAAGGATTTTTAAAGAATAAAAAAATCATAAAAAATATTAGAAATGATATGGAATTTCAGTAAACAAAATGATAGGTATTCAACAATGGTTGTTATACTGCATATTATTGTCTTCAAATTAGTTGTTCAGATTACCAGATATGAGCAGGCAAAATTGGTTCAAAAAATTAAGAAGAGAAAAATTTTAAGCATTAATTGTTCCTTTCAATAGACCAGTAGAAATCAAATTCTTCATCAGATATAATTAGGAGAAATGTGTCTAATGGATGTTACACAAGTTCTCTCCATTCTTCATGCTGTTGTTGAGTTGTTGACTAATCTCTTCTCTCCCTTCTTGATCTTGTTTTGCCCCAGCACTTGGTGTATGATGACTTCTCATACTGACTGCAGACAACTTACAGTATTTCAAACTGCAAGCACCAAGTTCAGGCTTCGAAAAGATGATTTCAGACAAAGTTTCCATATCCTGAGCTATCAGTGCTTAAGCTGCAAAAAAATAATCAAAATGGTCAGGTGATGGGGGAGTCTTTCTTAACAACTGCTATACAATGTCAACCTTAAAATATTTACCACTAAATAACTGGTCCCCTGCATCTGTACAAGGCCAGATCCTTCTCTGACTTTCTACAGTGAGGTTCCTGTGATATAATTTGTCTCATGCTTGTTGATTTATGCAACAGATATCTAGAGAGGCTCGCTCTGTACCTCCCAAGCATGAAGAGGTAGAAGATTTAATTGCATTTACTAGATGAGCAGCACTAATTACCTGAATGATAACCATAACACATCTTTGTGTGTATTTTATATTCTGAACTTGTTCTAAAACCCTCTGCAGTAGGTACCACAGGCCTGCATACCAGGGATGTTATCTCCCAGAATAAGCACATGGCCGCTATGTCGTGCTCAGTGCTAGCTGCTGCCAACCGTGAGAGGGACTCTAGGGTAGCCAGAGAGCTCTTCAGCCTGGAAAGCTATGGTCAGTTAGATTGCTTTTGCATGACCTTTTTGTCAGGCTCTTCCTTTTTATTTCAGAGAGGTTCAAAACAAAATTCCTGCAGTTGTAACAATAGTAACCTGAAGAGTATATTCGTAAGAATAAATGTTTAAGAAATTTCCACTTTGGCTAGGTTCTTGTGTGAGGTACACAGTCATCTAAACAGGAAAGATGGAGGGTTAGACCAAGCAATCAAAAAGGGCACGATGCTTAAGAACAGACCAACACTACCTGCAACAAGCGGAGGAGGAGGCTGGGGCTCTCCCACATTCACACAAAGCGGGTGTGGGACATGCGGGGCACAGTGGTGAATGGTGCTCAGTGCATGACCAAATGAGAATCACGGGATGTTATGTGAGAAAGAAAATGCTCCTAACTTAATTTGCATTTAATATAGTACAAATTTAACACAATATAATTACACTGCTTCCAGATTTTTTTTTAATTATTTCTTTCATTAAATCCCTGTTTTTCCTTTCAGATTCCCATTACTACGTGTGTGTGTGTGTGTGTGTGTAGACATGTATATTTCTTATATAAGTTCTGTGTGTAAACACATATATAATGCCACTCTTATTCATAGAAATAGTCAATACTTTCATCTTTTTTTTTTTTTTTTTTGGAGGAACCCTAGAGTAATAAAGTTGTAGAAACAATTGAAGTTAAGAACACAGATAATAGCCAAGGTGATGTAAACCTGTGATTCCATCATCCCAAATTTGAGGCCAGCCTAAGTAGCTGAATAAAACTTTCTTAACATTTTAAATAAATGAATAAATAATAAGGGCAGTACACTGTGTCCCTGAATCAAGTGCCCACTTCAGCTCAACAAGCTAAATGATGACAATTTGGGGCTTGATGGTGAGAACAATACACTCCCTAGGATAAACAATTCCCTGTGGTCAATGCTGGGATGTGATTATTATTAGCTCTCTATAAACCCAGGCTGAATTTCACTCCACATTAGGAAATGTTCGGTTGTTAAGAGGTACTTAGTGTTCTCCCATTCTGAATGAATTGATCAACTCATGTGACTCATGGATTTCTGAATTGACAGCTATCTCCAGATAGGTCTGCCATAAGAGCTGAGCTGGCCAGGGCTCTTTTGATCTCATCTCTTACCCTGCAATGCCCCGTACCACCTTGGGACTCTAGCACGAAGGCTCTGCCCGATGAGGCCTCTTGGCATGGAACCAAAATCATGAGCCAAAATAAATTTTATTTTATTGCTTACCCAGTTTCTGATGCTTTATTCTTGGCAATAGAAAATAAACTAAGATCATGTGACTGCTGCTTGACCTCTCCAGGTTCTCCTCTTCTCCTCCCCAGCACACATGCTACACAACAATGTTGCAGGGAGGACTGTGGCGTACATAGGCTTGCTTGTCTTCTGTTTCACTGGCTACATGGCTTCTTCCACCTCCTGCAGGAATTCTGCTGTCCCCTCCTCCACTGTTTTCTGCTATCTCCTTCATTTTCATTGTTGCAGTCAGGTCAGACATCTCCAGAATGCTTTCCTAGAAACTATTTCTCCCAAACTACTTTCTGCTCAGCTATCTTTACCACAGTGTCACCCACTGTAATAGTAGCATTAATTGCTACTAAAAGAAATGAAATAGCCATCATTTTGCTGATGTTGACCTATAAGAAGAGTGAATCATTCTCTTCTGTCGAATTGAAAATGCCTTTGGGAGAAGTCATATCTGTTTAACTGAACCTCAATACCAACCTGCTTGCCTGGATGAATTTCAAGGGTGCTTCTTCTACTACACTGACTCCTAAATTCAAGCTAGAGTTAGCCCCTTTCCCATGTCCTTTAATGCACTACTGAGTTTTGCTATATATTACAATCTGCTGCATATTTTGGGAACAGAAACTCATGCAGTTTATTTGTTTGTTTGGTTTTTTTCTTTTTCTATTTTTTTTTTTTTTTTTTTTTTTGGAAATTGTATGGCTTTTTTTGTAACTATATCATCAAAAGAAACCTGAGAAAATGTGGCCCATAAGGACAGCTTTCTGTAAGCCACACTCATAAATCAATACAAAGAGAAACAGTGACAGGTGCAGGATCGGGCAGTTGAGATTTCTTGGTTTGGTGTAATTGCAAGTTGACCTGAGATCTCTGTTTCTCCTCTGCTTTACTTCTGTACACCTCATACTGGCCATGTAGAAAGGCTGCTTATAGCAAGCCACCATGGCTTTCCTGGACCGTTCAGGGATCCACATAAGTAGGTTCCAAACGGAAAGCAGATACTGTGACTTAACTCTTAACACCCACTATGTGCATATCCATAGTTAGCAAGCATGCACCACGTTCTGGGGTTACTAAGGGGAGGAGTAACAATGCCTCCTATACTCAGAGCTCAAAATTCAATGCAAACAAGGTATAACAATGACCAAAAAATGGAAGCCCATATTAGAGATATATGCACATGGCAGCAAGGGAGCTTTCACTGAGTGGCCAACAGGTGACTAGTTTCTGAAATATACCCACAACTCCAACAGCTCAGACAGCACTGGTGACTGTGGTGAGAACAGTAGGTTCTGGAGGAGAAATAGTTCGGATGCTAGTGGGTCTGGATATGCTTTAGGATGAAGAAGTAGAGATACTAACATAGACTATTTCTAAGGTACACACCCACTGTACATTATAATAACGTTCATACTAAAACAAGATAAATTTTATTATAGGAATGATATAAAGTGCCCAGAAATATCTATACTTACCATTGATAACCTTACAGCTTAGATGTCTTTATTTCTTATCTTTTCCAAACAAAGAAGAGCAGCTCATTCGTTGGGATTTTTAAAATATTAAATCACTGTCCCAATTTGGGTATAAATTATAATTTTCAAAACACTTTCATTTATGCTATACCCACACAAGCCCAAGGGTCCTATAAATCAGAAATATAAAGGAAGGAACCAAAGATCAGGCAGTTTACTCAAACTCATATGGATCTAAATTCTTATCTGATCCAGCGCTGGTCTACTCTATGAGAGAAGATAAATTTTATCCTTGCAATGTGTGAGCAGTCATTCTCTATCTGCGTAGCCCAATCAATACCTTATTTCCAAAAGAGGTCAATACACTTCCCATATTGAAGTCCATGGCAGCCCTGTCCCCTCTGTTGCCATCTGTTAACTGCTTAAAGGCAGGAAGGGTTAATGATTAAGAACCATGTTTCTGGTGCCCATAAATCTCTAATAAAACCCAGGTTCTGCCACTTATCCTCTCCGTTAGGCAAGTAACTCTGATGTGGCAAGGCTTGTGCACCTGCAAAATGATAATATGATAAATGTTAATGATATGATGTAGTATGGTAATAAAAATGCTTACTGACAAGAATGCTTGAAAATTAGAAGTTACATGAAGAAAGCACTTTGAACAGTCACTTGTATGTAGAGCTATAGTATATCATTTATATTATTATCTCTTTATTGTGTAACAGGTAAGCAAATGATACTAACAGCAGAAGAGTCTAGAGTGACAGTCAGACACGTTCTTTCTGATTGTTACCACTCCAAAAGCCCACTGTTCCTTTGAGATGTTCAAAGAGAGAGAGAGAGAGAGAGCTAGGAGATGGCAGGAGTAGGGAGGAATGGAGTGAGGTGGTGGCACAGCTTCATGGTGGAAGAGCCTGGCACAGAGGAAATGCCTCATGTGGTAGTGATCAGCAGAGAAAGAGAATGAAAGAGATGAGGAGGGAAATAGACCCTTAGAAGTAGTCCCCTCGCCCCTGTGACCCATCTATTCCAACCAGGCCCCATCTCCCAAAGGTACACTCAGCCACTGACCCTGCTAGTGGATGGATCTGCCCAAGAGTACAGAATCCTCATGAACCAACCACCTTCCAAAATTCCCACCTCTAACCACATGTGAATTCCTGGGATGACTCCAGATCTCGACCACAAGACAAGCCTTTTATTAATGTAATAGTTAAAGAAAGAAAGAAGGGAGTGTCAAACACCGAAGATAGTGAAACTAATAAGTGGGAGACAGGTAAAAGCGAATTTTGCAATCTGATTTATGCTTTTGAAGTTCTTGTCTGATGGTATCTCCCTTGAGTTTTGTTTCTCTTGAGGAATACATTGAGATTAGTACTATCGTTGAAAGGCTGCCCTAAATTATTCCCCTCAAACATAAAATTGTGCCACTCAAACATAAAAGTAGACCATGCTCATTTGCCATTATGCTTTTCAACTGGTAATTATTTTACAAAAATAATTAAAATATTTAAGCAGACAAGCTGTACAATTTGAAGGGCTATAACGTTTCTATGGGTATTATTGTATCCCTGTGAGCTAAGATTTTCAGTACAATATTATTTAATATACACAATGGCATTGCAAAGCACATAGTATCTTCACATTCTAAGTGAGGAACTGGAAGCCTAAAGAAATTAAATTTCTTATGCAAGGCCACAAAGCAAGTAATCGCCAACTTCCGTGAACTTAAATGTAGATCAAGTTTTGTTCAGGATGGGAAGAAATAACAGAATATGAGAGTTCTCATTTGATTGGAGAGAACCTAATATTGCAGAATAGTTATTTCCAGCACCTAAACAATTATTGAAACAAACAATCAAATCAACATTAAATTCTGTTCTATCATAAATGAACAATTTTCCAGTTATATTTTTCAGCTCAACAAAAGACATAAATTATATTTGTCAAATTTGCATCTAAATATAATTAAATCTGTCTTACAAGGTTTTCTCTACATATATTCTATAGTTTCATAGTGACTTAAAGCATGATTTTGTGGAAAATGCTATTTATGAAACATATACCTAGGATGCAGAACAACATGGCGGCTGAGCAAGCCCCTCCACCCAACTCTCCCTCAGACACCAAGCAGAGCAGCAGCTACTCATGCACCAATTACCTTAATGAGGACTAAAGAAGTAGAAGGAATCCTGGCTGTGATGCTAGCTTAGAGTCATCCACGTGTACAGGTTTTAGGCTCACACAGAATTCAAGAGCTGTAGGGTCATGGAGGCTTCCACCCACCTCAGAAGAAAGCCTGAGACCGGGTAGTGCTCCTCTTAGAGAGCAGTGCGTGAAGCTCTGACTGCGAAGCTGAAAGTGTAGTAGAGACCCTAGAAGATGGGAGAAATAAGGAATGAGAATCGCCTTAGCAACTACTGGCAGTTCCACAAGGGCAGGACCACCCAAAATCTTTCGATTGAACACATATAACCTCAGATATAATGCTTTACTTGCCGAATTTTTATAGTGCTTTAATCTCATTCTTTTCTAATGCTTATTTCTACATTTTAGGTTAAAAATATTTCTCCTATGCCATTGAAGTATTTAACTTCCTTTTCGTTTTTATAGTGGCTTACAGGCAAGAAATTAACTTAAATCTCAGAAAACAACATGTGGACTTTTCAGAAATGCTGAAAATGATACTACTAGAGCAACCTGCCTGAGACAGCGGGGCCGACTCCGGTGGCCTCCTGGATCCCGCCCCAAGCCCTCCCGGTGAGTGAGAATTTGCGCTACTCACCAGGCTTGCCAGTTCAGTGAGTGCATGGTGCGTCTGAGGGAGACCTTTGGCTTCTTCCCATGCACGCTACCCAGATCCCTGCCCCCAAGCCCTCCAAGCGAGCAACCAGCCTGAGACCTCAGGGCCCACTCACCAGCAACTCCCCAGACCCCCTGCCCCAAAGTGCTCTGAGCGAGTGGGAATTTCCCCAACTCCTTGGGCGGCAAAGTTTGGTGAGTGTGTGGTGACTCTGACTGAGAGCCTTTGGCTTCTCCCTGCGCACTGTGCACCATCCAGAGCCTC
>PVKA01055291.1:0-10386 GCA_004027165.1 Ctenomys sociabilis
GGGGGGGGGGGGAGACCCAAAAAGATAAAAAAAAAAATTAAATACCAATTACCCTGTCTCCAGGTTTTAGCACAGGTTCATTTTTGGTCCCCAGTTTATTAAGCAGTGTGTAGGCCAACTTTAAACTTCTGCTCCACAACTTCCCTGGAAAAATAGAGGGAAAAAAAAAGTCAAAAAATATCAGCAACACAATATTCAGTTTACCAGCAGGTTGAACAAGACAATAGCTACTTCCACACGATGCCTTGCAGTCATCACCCCTCCCCCAACACGGACTCAGCCCTCTTGTACTCAGCCCAGTTTGTGAAGGCCAGTTCTACCTTGAAACAAATACAAATTACCCCAGATCATATAATATTCAATTGTTTTCTGATTTCCTATGAATATCCTTAAACATATATTTTTTTTCTTTTTAAGAACACAGTATTTATTGGGGAAAGAAAGCTTCTATCTGAGAGAGGAACACAAGGGAGACCAAGGGGTTGCCCACTTAAAAATAATTTGGTATGAATTGATAAACATTCAAGGTCTGGCTAGTTGAACAATTTGATGGTTATGAAGATGAAATTAATACTCAATATTTGAGATGAATGCTAAACTCTCTTGCCCAGAAGAAAAATCAATCCTTTTCTTATCCCTACCTCCAGCTAGTCTTAGAATAGGAAAAAGAAATCATGTTATTTTAAATAGCTATTTTTATATACAAATTACTTAACAGGGACATTTATGGCTTAAACTAGATCAACCTCACAATTTTTTTAAATACTTATTTTTCCTCAAAAACTATATTGGGGTGGGGGGATAGCTCAAAGGAATAAGCACTTCCCTGGCAAGCGCAAGGACCTGAGCTCAATCCCAGATTGGGAGAGAGGAGGGGACACACTACATTCAGGGGCCGGGGAGATGGCTCAGTGGAATAAGCGCTTCCCTGGCAAGTGCAAGGACCTGAGTTCAATCCCTGGTTCTGCCATAAAAAAAAAAGATAAATAAACCCAAAACAACTATATTCAGTCTCATACTATAGACAATAGTAAAGAGTAAAAGGAATCTACCTGAATAAATTAGGAGCATAGTGGTACATGTCAATAATCCCAGCACTTGGAAGGTTGAGGCAAGAGGACTGTCATGTTGTTCAAGGCCAACCTAGGCTACATAATGAGTTCAAAGCCAGCCTGAACTGCATAGTGAGGAAAAAAAAACCTAACCATTTCATAACCAGAAGTAACTTAGTTACAGAATGTTTGTCTAGTATGCACCAGGAACTAGGTTTGATCCAGTATACCCCCCAATTAAATGAAATTAAATAATTAATTTAATTTCTGATTAAACTGATTCTTTGTTCATTAGTGAATTTGTGCCTATTATGAACAAAATGCAGGACAAAATTTTTAAAAGTACTGTTTCAATTTTTAGATACCATACCATGATTTTCTCCATACATTAGTAATACTAGCTAAACATTTTTTTAATAAATCTGTTTCCCAAAAATATACCCTCAATACAACTATAGTCTCTTCTTTTTTGTAGTCTTTAAATATTAGTGGCTTGCAAATGTCACTTTAGCAAGTAAAAATATTTAACAAAAGCCTTCCTTAGAACTTAAGAGCCTATTAGATAATTGGAAAGATTAGGTTTTAAAGGATAAAGGATATTTAGCAACAATTGCTAAATATCAAGATAAAATTACTACCCATGTCCCTGAGGAACGGTTAGCAAACAGGAGAACTTGGACTCTGGTATACTCACCATATGTGAGTGTGTAAACAGGTTTCCCTGTCACATCCAGTGCAGTCAGACAAGGGCACTTGGCTTGAGTGGAGCCCCAGCGCTGCAGGGCAGATTCTAGAGCAGGTGGCCAGTTACAGATGACGCCCAGGGGCTCTCCCTTCACAGGTGTCATCTGCCGCCCCTCGGGTTTGGGCTGGTTGGGGTCTGGCTGAGGTACTATACCACAAAGAAATGAGATGAAACAAGACCAAGGACCAACAAACAATCCTAACTGCAAACATATCTTTTTCTTTTTGTATTAATGTGATGTAAATTTACTTTAAGAAAGTGCATGGCTATGAGCAGTAATCTATAAACTGAACTTATTTAATTTTCCACTTAATTGTGAAGTCATATTCAACATTTCATTCCATAAACGAATCCTGAAACTGCACAAAGAAAAACACAACGTATAAATTTCTTCTCAGCTACTTCACAATCATGAGTAACACTTCTCCTGATGCTTTACACTTTATGTCCAGTGTTACAGAGCCAGGCTCCACAGCACCAGGCTATGCTTAATGAAAAAGCATTAAACTATGGTCAGAAAACCCAATTTTACATTCACTTTTTACTAGTATAACCCTAAGCAAATTCATATGCCTGAGCTTTGCTTTCATCTGTAAAGTGGGAACAGTAACAGTTACTGTTAAGACTCAAACACATAATGGACAACACTGAACATTCCTTTTCCACAATTGCATAGATCTTGCACACTCTTTGCCTCCAGGGGAATTCTTACTCATTCCCTGCCCTGGATCCAAAAGCTCATTCCTTGGGAACCATCCCCCACTACTCGTGGAGGGGACAGTTCCTTAAGGATTCTCAGACAGTACAGTTGGCCACCCTTGTTGAAGTACTAAGGATCAGTGCTCCCATTGTGCGCAACCCCCCCAACTAAAGGCTTCCTGAGGGAAAGAATGGTTCCAAAGCAGAAAACACTCCCAGACAGGAGCTCCCTCTGCCTTCAGCATCCCTCTTCCAGCTTGATCTCCATTAAGTTTCTGACCTCTCCCTCAATCCCCCTCTGACATCCTCTTGTTCCTCTACTGTAGGCTAAGAAGGTGGAACTTAGTGAAACTTTCTGTCCAATCCATAAATGGCAAACACTGTGTTCATGTATCTCCTACCTAGTTGTAAATCCTATAAAAATTCTGCTGCCTGAGCATTGAGGGGTTGGCTCTTTGGTGAAGAATCCCAGCCAAGCCCATAGATGAGATTAAAAGCTATAAACCTGCCTCTAAAACCCAGGGTTTGTTGGGATTTGCTGGTCCTGGTCTGCTGCAATGTTTACCAAGACCTGCAAATACCTTCTAAGAGCTGTAAACACATTTTCATGAGCTGTATGTAACACTAGTACAACAGTTCTTCCTACCCTTACCCCCAACAGTGCCTAAACAGAAGTTGCTCAACAGTGTTGATTTTAAAGTCTTTTTAAAATTTATTTATTTATTTTTATTTAGGACAGGGTCATGGGTCTCACTGTGTAGATTGGATTTACAGTGATCCTCCTGTTTACAGCCTGTGCTGGCTGGGATTACAGGTGCTTGCCACAGTCTCAATGGCAGTCTCAGCATGCCCGGGGGGCGGGGCTGGCAGTGCAGGCCAGGGGATTGAACTCACAGCCTCTGAAGGTGCTTATTTGAGCTATTTGGCTAGCCCATTAGTGTTAATTTTAACTGAAAACACACACACACACACACACACACACACACACACTAGTTAACAGTCCAAGACAGAGGTTTGGAGGTGAATAATGCTTCATGTTCTTTGATACAGATAAAACTAAAGTTCTCTTAATTTTCCTGAAATGAACATTATTCAAATTATTTTAATCCTACATTTTCATGAATGGAAAGATAATGTATACTTACCAAACAGTCAAACATGCTAATTATATACACAGAATGTGACAAACATTGAGAAAATAAATGTTGTAGATACTGTACTGTGAGCTTATGTGCTTAATATGTACTTGGCACAGGCATCATGCATGCACTGGGGACATACAAACTGCAAACAAAGGCTAGGACATCAGTGGTGTGTGAAGATACATTTTGGGAGAAGATGTAGAGTGAGCTGAGTCTTGAAGAGTAGATAGGGAACTTGCCAGGTAAAAGGGATGTAAGTGAAGTAATTAAAAAAGGCGTATGGTAAGGGGGCAGAGAAAGGACACAGGAAGCAAGTATTAGATGGGCAAAATAAACAGGAAATAGTGTTTCACAGCTGAATATAATGAAGGACTTGGGAAGCTTATTAAAGTGTCTGGATTCATTTGTTTACTGATACCAAGCTCAAGAAATAGCTTTACTCTCCAATTCACTGCCTTGATGTCTCTACTAACCTCCTAGTTTGTATATTACCAGGCTCCAAATTTAATTAATTAATTTAGTCTTCTTGAGATGGTCTCTCTATGCAGTCTGGCAGGCCTTGAGTTCACTTTGTAGGCCAGGGTGGTCTTGAACTTGCAAAGATCCTCCTGCCTCAGCCTCCCAAGTGCTGGGATTACAGGCATGCACCACCATGCCTGGCTTCATTTAAATTTTTAAAAACCATGGTGGATGGTGATTCTCAGTAATTTTAATGTTATAGACAGACTGTACATTGCAAGCATGGATTTCTGGATATAAATGTCTGCATTACTCCATCTTGCACCAGGGCTCAACAAAGACTCTAGGCACAATCTATGAAACTTCCAGGAAACACTGCTATTTCTTTCCCAAAGGTAGCAACTAATCACACAAGCAAACGTTATCTATGTGTAATTACTAGAGCACTATTAGTTCCAACACAATTTGCTCAAGTACGATTCTGATTAAATCTCCACCTTTTTTTGCCAGGTCAGTAAACACTGCTAGGAAGGCTAGGGAGGCTGTTACTGGTATGAGAAATCAGTTTATCAAGAAAGATGCCATAGTTTAGTAAGGTTAGTGAGTCCTAAGGGACATAATGTTATCTAAACTGACATGTCAGGTCACTTGAAAGACGAAATGAAATAAATGAAATGAAATGAGCCTGGTGGATCTCTGAGTTTGAGGCAGCCTGGAATATACTATGAATTTAAAGCTAGCCTGAACAACATAGTGAGACCTTGTCTAAAAAAGTAGGGCTGGGGAGATAACTAAGCAGAATAAATGCCTGCCTGGTAAGTGTGAGGTCCTGAGTTTGATCCCTGCTATGAAAAAAAAAGAAAGGAAAGAAAAACAAAACAAAACATGTTAGGTTGCTTTTTGCTTTCTGCTGCAGAAAATGAGCTACCCAATTTCATTAACTGTCTGATATGATCAAAGCTACTATTAAACCAGGTGTAGTGATACACACCTTTAATCCCAGCAGTCTGTGAGGCTGAAATAGGGGAGTTTCAAGTTTGAACTCAGCCTGTACAATTTAGTAATGTTAGTGAGACACTGTCTCAAATTAAAAAATGAAAAGGGATGGGGATGTAGCTCAGTGTGAAGGCCTTAATTCAATCTCTAGTACTGGAGGGGAAAGGAGTAGTGGCACATGGGCGTAATTCTAACACTGTAGGATAGCAGAGGTGGGGGGATATGTTTTAAACCATCCTGGGCAACATAGTAACTCAGTGAGACTATTATCCAAAAAGAAACAAATTTCAAAACAGCTGAGAATGTAGTTTACTTCCTGAGTTGAATCTCTAATATGGGGATGGGATTGGGAGGTGCTACTGTTTGACTTAAGACATGAAAATGAACTACAAAGACACCAAGGCATGGCTCTGTCAACAAAAATTCCCCTTTTTCTTGGACAAAAACTTTTAGTAAGTTGAACTGTTCATGAACTAGCTTCAGTAATTATCAAATGGTATGTATACTGATACACTATTCTCCTCCCATTTTTCCCTATTAATCTTAGAAATCATGACTTCGCTCGTAAATATTTAAATCATTAAATAAAGCCCTAATTATTTCTTTTGAGAAGCCTTCTCTAACCACAGAGATGGAACTGATTTCTTCCCATTTTCCAATTGCCTGTATCTGCTGAAAAACTTATTAGTTACATTATTTCTACATGTATGTATTTAGTATATATTTGGTATAAATCACAAATATGAAATAAATGACTTCCTTATAAAACTCTAAACTTTTTCACCATCTACCACACTGTCTTGTAGAAGGCTAATATAAGTGTGATTGGCTGATTTAGTGAATGGACTATGTTATATGAAAAAAAGGACTAGGTAAACATTTCAGGTTGAATTTGATATTCACATCCTAGAGAAATAAAAAGTGTAGGGCTAGTCAAATAGCTCAGCAGATTAAAGTGCCTGCTTAGGAAGATGCAGCAACCAGGGCTTGATCCTTGGTGTGCCATGCCAGCCCTGCCCCTGGAGGGTGCTGAGATGGGGATTGAGACTGGGCATGGTGGCATGCACCTGTCATCCCAGCTCTTTGGGAGGCTGAACACAGGCGGATCATTACAAGTCTGATCTACTACTTAGTGAGACCCTGAGACCCTCACTAAAAAGTAAAAATAAAAAGGAATGAAAAGTGTAAGCAACTTAAAATTGGACACTTGTGATAGCCCTAAATTCAAGAGCTTTGTGCTTAATGGTAGCCTCATCCCTTAGACCCCTTTTTTGCTTCCCTCCCTCCTTCCCTATCATCTGAGACCTATAAAATAAATGACGCTGAGGGGAAAAGAGCAGAGAATTGCATACTCTTTGAACCAAGAATCTTGTTTATCTTTTACCCTATGTACCTAATGTGTAGAAACTGTTTAAGAAATATTTGTTTAATGGATACATGTTTTTGGTGTTTTTACTGCTACCTTCCACAATTTCTTCAGAGTCATCCACAAAAAATTCTTTTAATGGAGGCCTTTTGGGTCGTTTCAGAGTATTGAGAAGCTGCTGGATTTTTGTGGATACTCTACTATTGACAGGAACACCTGTAAGGGAAAACAGTGGTGACAGTTAAAATTTATGACTTGATATTTTTTAGTGTATCAACTTTCCCATGAGCTTTTATTTTTAATGCCCTTTGTTTGGACTTTGACTCCAGTCTCACCCTCTTTCAATCAGGCCAAATGGGTATAAATGTGTAAATGACAAGTTTTATAACAATAGAGGACTAATATAGTGCTATTATTAGTATGTTGTTTAGGGACTTCACTTAAGATCCTTTATCTGCTATAGAACTCTTTTTTTTTTTTTTTTTTGGCCATACTTGGGTTTTGGTCTGGACAACCTGCTGCAAGTGGCTAATGCAGTGTGATTCTGCAAGGGGCTGAGCTAGTCTGTCATGAGCTACTACTACTTACAATTAGAACTTCCCTGTTCAGTTTACACTCTCTACTTAGCTATCAGAGAGAATGCCCTACCGTCAGCTGTATCCATAAGGCTGGACCTGTTGGCTCCTTTGTGCATGCCTTTAACTATTCCAGAGGGAGGCAGGTCGATATTTGCTGGGCGCACTGAGGACAATGAGGAGGAAGAGGTAGTTGTGGTAACATCAGGGGGAGCAGAGAAATTTTCTAAGTGGGGAAAGAAAACAAAACTTAGAATTATATGACATTAACTGCAAAAATAAGAAACCTCTAATGCTTTATTTAAAAACTACATAAGTTTCTCATTCTCTAGGTGTTGTCAAATAAGCTTTTAAATCAACTCTACCAGCAAGTTTCAATAAGAAAACAAGAGATTAAGCCAGGTATATGAAGATCCTAGAATTATTATTTCCAAGATTTGGGAAGTGTGGCTGGTGGGCATGGTGGTACACGCCTGTAATCTCAGTATCCAGGAGGCTGAGGCAGGAGAATTACTGTGAGTTCAAGGCCTACCTGAACCGCATAGTGAGACTCTGTCTCAAAAAAACAACTCCAATCAAAGCAAAGCAAATCAAATCAAATCAATTTTAGGGCCAGGTATGGTGATAAACATCTGTAATGCCAATTTTTTAAGAGACTGGGGACTGGACAGATAGCTCACATGGATTAAAGTGTCTATTTAGGCAGATGCTGGGGCTGAAGGTTCTGAGACTGTGATTGAGACTGATATGGTGATGCACCTGTAATCCCAGAAATTGGGAGGCTAAAAAAATAGGAGGATCACTATGAGCCTGATCTTGTAGTGAGACCCTGCACTAAATACATTAAAAAAAAAATAGTAATAATAAGAGGCTGAAGGAGAATCACTGCAAGCATTCAATGCCAGCCTAAAGTACATAGTGAGACCCTTGCTCAAAATGTTAAAAAAAAAAAAAAACTAAATAAAAACTTTAAAAAATTTATTTATCTAGAGACAGGGTCTCACTATACAGTTTGGGCTGGCCTTGTACTCACAGTGATCCTTCTGTCTCAACCTCCTAGTGTTGGCTGGAATTATAGGTGTGCGCCACCATGCCTGGTGCTGGGGCAGCATTGAACACCCAGGGTTACTTGGGGGCCAGGGATCGATTCTTGTGCTTGCCAGGCACATGCTTATGCCTCTGAACCATCTCTCCAGCCCCTTACATTTAAAAATAAATTTTAAAAATCAATTCATCAAATAAGCTTTTAAATCAAATTCTACATCTGCCATTATTGGTTTATTTATTTAAAATGTACATGCTACAAGGTCTCACTACAAAGCTCAGACTCATAGTGATCCTCCTGCTTTCAGTCTCTCCAGTACTGGGATTACAGGTGTGTGTCACCACAAACATGATCAGGCTCAGTGCACCCTGGGGACGGGGCTGGCACAGCATGCAGGACCAGGGATCAAACCGTGGTCCCTGTGCTTGTCAAAGCAAGTGCTTAGTCCACTGATCTATCTCACCAGCCCTTCATTTTTTTTTTTTTTAAAGTTTGATATTTACTAGCACAGGTAGATAAGTAGGTAGATGAAGGGCTTCACTATATAATTCAAAGCCACTATACACCCGAGGTTGGCCTCAAACTTCTGGTAAACCTCCTGCCTAGCCTCCTGAGTGTGTGCCACTTCACCTGCATATGGCAGTATAACTTTCTGTAGGACAATACAATAACAAAAGTATTAAAAATGCACATTTTTGAACAGGTATGGTGGTATATCCTTGTAATTCCAGCTGCTTGGAAGGGTGAGGTAAAAGGATCACAACTTCACGGTCAACAATAAAAGAAAACAAAAATGAAACAGGCAGAGGATATAGGGTAGCATTCCTGAGTTCAATTTCCAGTATCAAAAAAATAAAAAGGAGATTTTAATCTAGCAAATTAACTTAAAGCTCAGAGTAATATATCTCAACAAAATAAATAAATACAAAATGCTATATGTTCAAGCATATCTAGTCCAGTGTCTGTATAATGGCCCAAAGCCAGATACTTCTGCTGTCACTGTCTCTTTTTCTTTTTTTTTTTGAGATAGGGTCTTGCTATGTAGTTCAGGTGGACCTTAAACTCATTCTGTAGACCAGGCTGGCCTCAAACTCATGGCACTCTTCCAGCCTCAGCCTCCCAACTACTGGTATAACAGGTGTGCACCACTACATTTGACTTAGATATCTAGATAAATAGAGAATGGCTAAATAAATCAAGGTAATCATACAATAGAATAATTATGATGAAAAAAGATGTCTGTGATACATAAGGCTAAGAAAAGATATAATGAAAATTATAGGGGCGGGGGAGATGGCTCAGTAGAATAAGCACTTCCCTGGCAAGCACAAGGGCTTGAGTTCAATCCCCACTTCTGCCAAAAAAAATTATGTTCCAAGACAATTTTATTTTCGTAAACTCAACACCAAATCCACACATATTCATATGTAAATAAAAATCTAGAATACATGCCAAAGTAGGAACACATGTCATTTATAGGAAATGGGATTGTAGATTATTTTTCTTTTATTGTGTTTTTTAATCTTCCTTACCAGGAACATGAGCTATTTCTCTACAGCAAACACTGAAAAGACAGTAATGCTGGGTAACATAGTTCATGTGAATACTTTAAACCAGGAACTTTTCACAAAGTCATGAAAGCAACAGAAAAAAAAGTCATATAAAATCATCTTTTAAACAAAAATGCAAATAATGTTAATTGGGTATTAGATAATAAGGCTTTTTACACGTAAAACTGCTGTCTTTTAAGATAAGTACTGAAACAAAAGCTTGTCACCCATGGCCCTGTGGCTCAGAGACAGTAGGGAGTGTGCACATTTGTACACAGCTGCTTCCACAGGCTCAACAAGCAACAAGGCAGAGTTAAGAGCAAAGGGCAAATGACATACAGCTGGAACAGGAAACTGTGGGTAATTATAGCTATTTTACTTAAAAATTTTAACACTAAATTGAAACAGTTCTAACTTTTTCTTTTCAGAAATCAGTTAATAAAGGTCACTGACTGAGAAGAAGATTAAGATAGCAAAATGTGACAAGAAAAGAGGAAAGATACTACCACAGATATATAATGTCTGCGTGTGTTATTTAGTGCAATTTGTGCTAACCAATTAAGCAAAAGCAAGGGCCGGGCGTGGTGGCACACGCCTGTAATCCCAGCACTCGGGAGGCTGAGGCAGGAGGATTGTTGTGAGTTCGAGACCAGCCTGAGCTACAAAGTGAGCTTAAGGCCAGCCTGAACTGCATAGTGAGACCCTGTCTCAAAAAGACAAAAAAAAAAAAAAAAAAAAAAAAAAAAAAAAAAAAAAA
>PVKA01055292.1:0-10384 GCA_004027165.1 Ctenomys sociabilis
TTGCTCTCAGCAGGCACCAAGCCCAACCATATGACTTGAGATAGCTGATCTGTAAAGGGGAATAAAACTTTTTCTTTTTTTTTTCTTCAGAACCTGGTATTGAACTCAGGCCTTTGCACTTGCCAGGGAAGCACTTATTCCATTGAGCCATCTCCCCAGCCCCACTTCTTTGTTTTTTGAGACAAGGTCTTGCTATGTATGTAGCCTTGCCTTGAACTCCCTATGTAGCCTAGGAGGGCCTCGAACTTGTGGCAATCCTGCCTCAGCCTCCCAAGTGCTGGGATCACAGACATGTGCCACCATGCCTGGCTAAGAGGTTTCAATAGATAACCTAAGTATGTACTTAGCACTTCAAGTTTTGGAAAAGTAGGGCATTGTAATAGATACTAGAGGCACCTGCTTCCATTTAGAGGCTCAGGGCCCAACTCTAAGCCTAAGCATTCTCTGTTGTAGTTCTCAGCTAGCTAGATCAAACACACTACTTGAACCCCTGATAGAGCCAGGACAGGTCAACCAGGGATACACTCCATTTGCGACAGTGACCCACACACCTTCTTGGGCTAGGAGCAGGGTCTTTGCTTCTCATGAGACCTTGGCCTGGAAGGGATTGGACAGTGTCTAGGTGAGTTCCTGGCTAGGTTAAAAAAGGTCACATAGCAAGAAAGGTATGGGGACTGAAAGGCATTCAGGGAATCCTGTGAAGGTCAAGGGGCCACTTTGAGCAGGCATGTAGGGAGCTCAGCTTCGGCCTAAGCAACCGCGGCAGGGGGCTTGGGGGGAACATACCCCGAGGCGGAAGGGGCGCGAGAAGACTGCCAGGGGCGCCGGAAGGGGCGCGCGGGCCGTTGGCCTTGGCTTTAGCTGGGGCGGCGGCCGTTGGTGAGTTGTGGCCTGCCAGGCGAGGTCAGGTGTCTGGCCGGGCTGTGGCCACAATGATCCAAGACTCATCCACCCCCTTGGGTGGCGGCCGCACGTCACCCAAAAAGCCAGGCAGCCCCGGCCAGGCGGCGGCAGCGCAGGAGGAGCAGAGGCGGGAGGTGGAGAAGCTTCGGGCCGAGCTGGAGGAGGAGCGCGCGCGCGGGCGGGCAGAGCGGCAGCGCTTCACGGCCCAGGCACGCAGGCTGCGGGAGGTGGCCGAAAGAGAGCGGCAGCAGCTGGCGGACCACCTGCGCTCCAAATGGGAGGCACAGCGCTTCCGGGAGCTGCGGCAGCTGCAGGCGGAGGTACAGCGGGAGCGTGAGGCCGAGATCCGTCAGCTGCTGCGCTGGAAGGAGGCCGAGCTGCGGCAGCTACAGCAGCTGCTGGGCCGCGAGCGCGACGGCGTGGTGCGCCAAGCCCGTGAGCTGCAGCGCCAGCTGGCCCAGGAACTGGTGAACCGCGGCTACTGCAGCCGCACCGGGACGCCCGAGGTTCCCGCAGAGCAGTGCCGCTGTCGTCTGCAGGAAGTGCTGCGACAGCTTCGCTGGGAGACAGATGGCGAGCAAGCCGCGCGCATCCGTCACCTGCAGGCGGCGCTGGACGTTGAGCGCCAGCTCTTCCTCAAGTACATCCTGGAGCACTTCCGCTGGCAGCCCGCTTTACCTGAGGCCCTGGACACCCAGGCCGAGAATTCTTCGGAGGAGCCACTGCACGAAACTGCCAGCAACGCTCCCCGCACCCCGAAGATCCGTTTTCGACTCGAGCCCCCCGTCAGTCCGGGCGTGGTGGTCCGAGTTCGTTCCCGTTCTTTGGAGAGGTTGCCAGAGAGGCGCTCCGGCTCCTCAGCCGGCCAACTCCCTGCGCGTGCTAGCTCCCTTGAGTCCTTGGAGACAGCGTGTTCCTCCTCGCTTGACAGCACGCTGAGACGTCCCAAGGCCTTTAATGAGTCAGATGCACCAGCCTCCTCGACGAACATCTCTGTCCCACACTCTGCAAATTCATTGCCACCTAGGGCACACAGAAAACATAAAGATCCGCGCAAAGAATGTTCTGGAAGCCAGCCCCATGACAGTCTAATACCCTCACCACCAGGCCCCGACTACCATGTACTGGTGAAGCGGAACTCGGAACTGAGCGAGGCATTGCAGGGGCTGACACGCCGCTGCTCTGAACTGCGCGAGGAGAACCTGCAGCTGCGTTGCAGTGGCAGCCTCACTCAGGAGGATGGAAAGGTGAAGCAGCTCAAGATGAAACACGCAGAGCTGGCAGGCCTCGCAAGGCGCCTGGAGGACCGTGCCCGCAAGCTGCAGGAGACCAGCCTTCGAGCAATGAGCGCGCCCGTGCTGGGAGAGAATCGCCCCGGCCTGGAACTGTGCCCGGCCCTTGCCAGTCAGCGCGCCAGGGATCTGTCAGATCAGGCCAGCGCTCTGTTAGCCAAGGACAAGCAGATCGAAGAACTGAGACGGGAGTGCCACCTGCTGCAGACGCGCGTCGCCACCGGCCTCGATAGTCCTTTGACTCCTGCAGGGGGCGTCCCTCGTTCACAATGGCTCAACATCAGCGACTTAGACCAGCTGCAGCGCGAGTCCCAGCGGGAAGTTCTGCGCTTGCAGAAGCAGTTGACGCTGCAGCGTCAATTGGGCTGCAGCCAGGTGGAAGCTAGCAGGCAGAGCGTACCCTGCGAGGAGTCTCGACACCAGGTGCAGGCGCTAGAGCTTGAGTTGGACACACTGCGGCGTGAATGTGAGGCATTGGGCTCTCAGGCTGCAGCTGCACAACGGCGCAGCGAGAAGGCAGAGGCACAGCTGCAGGCAGCCCTTCGGAAGGACGCCTGGCTGGCGGAGGAGAACGTGCGGCTACAGGCCCAAGTCCGCTGGGTACGAAAGGTGGCGGCCGAGAACAGCGATGTGCGCGGGCAGCTGGGTCGCGCGTGGCAGGAGCGCGACGCCGCAGGCCTTCTGGCAGAGCAGCTGCTGCAACAGGCGGCACTCGAGCAGAATAGGCAGCAGCAGCTGCAGCACGACCTACAAAAGGCCCTGAGCAACCTCCAAGCTGCCCGAAAGGAGATGCAAGCGTTGCAAGATCAGCCTGGCCATCCTCCCAAGCAGCCACACGAGGCCACCCAAGCGACAGGTAAAGGAAGGCACAAGTTCGAGCCACAGACTGAAGACTATGTACCATCACAGCCTAGCAAAGAACAGTCTCATGTTTGTCCTGCCCTACAGGACAGTCCAGTTGCCGTTGGGGAACCAGTCAATTCCCATCCTGGGTCAGACAGAGTCCCTGCCAACCAGCCTCTGGACTCCACGCATCAAGCTAAGAAAACCAGTTCCCAGTCTACTTCCTCCTCTGAGGTTGAGTCCATGTGGGCCACTGTGAAATCTTGCTTTACTTTGGAAATGGACACAGCTAGTGAGGTGGATGATCTAGAGCCAGACAGTATGTCTCTCCAACTAGAAGTGAGGGAGCCCAAGGCACCCTCTACCTCCAAGTTGAAGATTTTCCAGGCTAAATATAGCTACAACCCATTTGAGGGACCTAATGAGCATCCTGAGCATGAATTACCTCTCACAGCTGGGGATTATGTGTATGTCTTTGAGGACTTGGATGAAGATGGTTTTTATGAAGGGGAGCTTGAGGATGGCCGGCAAGGGCTGGTGCCCTCCAACTTGCTAGAACAGATTCCAGACCTGTCTCCCAAGTCACCTGAGTCCCCAAATGACTTAAGCCCTACTCTACTACCTGTTGAGCAGAATGAAGCCTCAGAGGAAGCCAGCTTATTTGTTGGGGAGGCCCAGGTATCAGTGGATAGAGAACTATGCCAGATGGGAAGAGAGGGTTCCAAAACCAAAAAGGCAATAGAGAGTTTAGAGATCAAGAGAGAGGCCTGTTGGCTGGACTCATCACAGAGTCTGCAAAAGCAGAGCTTCTCCATTCCCCCACTGAGGACCAAAGGATTGTCCTGTGTGGGGCCAATGCAACTACACCTGCAGAATGTCACTGCCACATCAGCTGAAATCAGCTGGGTTTATAACAGTAGCAGACACCTCCATGTGGTATACCTCAATGGCCAGGAACATGCGTTGACACCCTCAGGTGTAACCTGCTATACTTTTGAAGGCCTAAATCCTGGCACACAATACCAGGCTCGAGTGGAGGTTGAGATACCTTGGGACTTGCAGCAGGTGCCCTGGGAAAAGATGTCCTCCACTATCAACTTCAACACACCCTTAGCAGGACCCCCAGACCCTCCTCTGGATGTGCTGGTAGAGCACCACACTTTACCAGGCTTCCTAGTGGTCAGCTGGATACCTGTGACCATTGACTCAGCTGGATCCTCCAATGGAGTGCAAGTTACGGGGTATGCTGTATATGTGGATGGATTCAAGATTGCAGAGGTCTCTGATGCCACTGCTGGGAGCATTCTGTTGGAATTTTCCCAGCTACAGGTACTCCTAACATGTGAGAAGATCTCAGTGAGAACCATGTCACTGTGTGGTGAGTCTTTGGATTCAGTGCCAGCTCAGATCCCTGAAGACTGTTTCACTTATCACTCCTTACTGGACAGTCCTCCCTTTGGCAACTTCTGTGGTGACCCATCCTCCTTCGGAGTCTACCATCAGAAGATGGCTCTGGCTTCTTTGAGTAACAAGGCAGACCCTCACACCCCTGGAAGCTGTGGGGAACCTCAGACCAAGTTTCCAGAAGCACTTCCTGAAGAACCCCTCAGGAGGCAGCCCCCATTGTCCAATCTGAGCTCAGAAGAGGCTGGCAAGCAAGCCCAAGGGTCCACCGGAGCCCAGAAGGGCTGCAGAAAGGATCTATGCTTTCAGAAGAGTCCTCAAAACAACAGACCACTTCAACCCAGAGGTCAGTCTGTGATAAAAGAAAACCAATATGGGCACAAGAGTACCAGCAGAGGTTCATCTCCAAGATTCATCCACCTGTCTCCAAAGTATAGGCCCAGTAAACAGCTGTGTCAGGAGACAGCTGCCCTTGAGAAGGACAGAAGACAAAAGCAAGATGCCCAGGTGTTGACATCTTCTCAGCAGGGAACCACCCAGCAGTATACAGCTGACTCCTGTAACATATTGGAGGCGAAGAGGTGCTTGGATCCTTGGTACACAGAGAAGCCAGAGCACAGAGGAAAATTCAGGTCCCAGAGCAGGCAACATCAGGCTCTGGAGAGCAAGAAAAAGTTGCAGCTCTGTGAGCCCTCCTCAGTGCTATGTCCAGCTCAATCCAGCAAAGTCGTTAAGCTATCCTGTGGTGGCCCTCCACAGGTGGGGCCAGAGCCCAACACTCCAGCCAGGATATTTGTGGCCCTCTTTGATTATGACCCCCTAGAAATGTCTTCTAACCCCAAGGTTGCAGAGGAAGAGCTAACCTTCCAGAAAGGACAATTGCTGAGAGTATGGGGCTCTCAGGACCCCCATGGCTTCTACCATGGCGAGTGCAATGGTCAAGTGGGCAACATCCCTGGGCACCTGGTGGCTGAGGTGGAGGGGGAAACAGAACAACCTGACAGAAGATGGCATTTGCCATCACAAGGGCACCTGCCTTCTATGGCTCACCTTGAGGACTTTGAGAGGTCTATCAGCCTCCAGGATTCCTTCAGGCCCCCAGAGTACTCCAAGAGACCCACATTGTGGACTCCAAAGACCATGATTGTGGCTCTGGATTATGATCCCACGGATAGGAAGGCAGGGGCCCGGGCAAAGGGCAAACTGGTTCTGAGGGCTGGGGATGTGGTTACAGTCTATGGACCTGTGGATCATAAGGGATTCTATTATGGTGAGTCGGGTGGCCATAGAGGCCTGATCCCAGCCCACCTGCTGGATGACTTATCTGTCCACAGAGAGTGAGCAAAGCTTGCTGCAGGAGTGGTAGCCTCTGGCTGCCCACACCCTCAGAAAGAGAAGCAAGCACGTACACCCTCATACAGTATCCCTCCTGGCCACCACCTTAAGCAACATTTGCTCCAGGCACCACTGTGTTCAGCTGATGGCATGCCAGGTGTGTTCCCATCCCCTGAGAGCAGCAGAGTTTAAATCTGAGTTGAATTGTTTCCAAAAGAAAACAAATCAGACCAATGTCTGAGAATTTCAGAGTCCTAGGTAACTATTATACTTATTTGGAGAAGTGCCTTTTTCTGGGGTGAATACATTTTCTTTAACAGGTTAGCATGCTTTATGTATTGCCTTGTATGAAAATATCCAAGAAAAGTCTGCATCTTAAAAAAAACCAGAATGTTATTTTTCTATTTTATGTTCAACCCTTCATTAAAATGTTCATAGAAAAAAAAAATATTTTAGAAGTTAAAGCACAAGTAAGGGAAAATGTGAGCTTACTTCTTCCCACTGTCTCCTGCCTGGTGGATACTCAGAAGTTATAGAACTATTTTCCTGACTGGGGGAAGGGAAAGTATGTACTTATTCTTTTTTTTTCCCCCGAATCAGCGATTGAACTTAGACCCTTGTGCTTGCCAGGGAAGCGCTTATTCTATTGAGCTATCTCCCCGGCCCAGTCCTTATTCTTGAGAATGGGCACAATACTGGGACTGCTGGTCTGGCCACAGAGTGTCTAACCAAGACCCAGAGCTAAGAAGCAAGGCCTCAGAAATCACTGCCCAAAGGGCTGGCCAGATAGCTCAGCGAATTAAAGCACCGGCTTAGGTAGATGTAGAGACCAGGGTTTGATCCCTGTGTGCCCTTGCTAGCCCCACCTCCAGGCACACTGAGATAGTGATTGAGAATAGGCATGGTTGCCTGCCCCTAAAATCCCAGTGCTTGGGAAACAGGAGAATCATTATATCTGTGTAGCGAGACCCTGTAGTCCCTGTATGAAAACACACTTACAAAAAAATTAAGGATATTTCCTTAATTTCCCCATTTTATAAGAGCAGGCTTGGCGTGATAGGATACAGCTACAATCCCAGCACTTAGGAGCCTGAAGCAGGAGCATCACAGCAAATTTGAGGCCCATTTAGGCTAACAGTTCTAAAACAGCCTGAACTATATAGCAAGGCCCTACCTCCATAACCCAAAACAAAACCAGAACAGCTGACTGAGACTCAGAGGGTTCCCCACATCTAAAGTCACATGGCAGCTGGGCGTGGTGGCGCAGGCCTGTAATCCCAGCACTTGGGAGGCTGAGGCAGGAGGATTGTTGTGAGTTCAAGACCAGCCTGAGCTATAAAGTGAGTTTAAGCCCAACCTGAACTGCATAGTGAGACCCTGTCTCAAAAAAAAAAAAAAAAAAAAAAAAAAAAAAAAAAAAAAAAAAAAAAAAAAAAAAAAAAAAAAAAAAAAAAAAAAAAAAAAAAAAAAAAAAAAAAAAAGTCACATGGCTTTAAAGAAGTCATCTTTTCCCATGGTCCTCCAGGGCTCTCCCTCCAAGAAGGTGGTGGTGAAACCACAATGAAATGTGGTCCTCATCCTTCTCAGCTTCTATTTGATGCTTTTTTGGTTCCCCATGTCAAGGAATGCTGTGAGAAGGACTGCCTTCTGCAATGTGGCCAAAAATGACAGGAAACACTCCTGGGGCAGAAGTATTGGAGCTACCAGCTGGCTCCATGGCAGGCTGGTAAACTGTGGAGCGAAGGTTGTTGTCTATGGGATTGGAGCTGGAAATAGGAAAGGGTAGGCCCAAATGATGTCCTACCATGGCACATTTAGGGTTGCCCTGCCCTCAACACTTAGGGTTGCCTTGCCCTCAACAAATAGACTCCCTGAAGAGCTATGATATGCACACATGAATATTTGTGAGTGAAGGCCTCAGACCTCACCAAAGGGTGGGGTGGGGGGGATTTACCTCAGTCCCAATGGCTGGAGAGCCACTATTATTCCTCTGTATGCTCATGGTAAGAAAACCAGCTCAAACAGGCTCTGGCTGGTTAAGAAAGTTAGATCAGCTCACGTTTCTGGACTTCATCTCTGACCCTTGAGGGCAACTACCACCTCTCCTCCTTTTAGGTCAGTGATCACAGTTGAGAACAATACCTTTCACAATTGTTTTTAAAAATTGTACAATATGTACTGGGTGTAGTGGTGCTGACCTGTAATCCCAGCACTCTAGGAGTCTGAGGCAGGAGGATCCAAAATTAGAACCCATGGGGGTGTTTATTGAGACCCTGCCTCAGAGGAAAAAAAAATCCTGGGAATGTAGATCAATACAAAGGCCCTACATTCACTCTCCAGTATCTCCTGCTCCCTCAAAAGAAACATTCTTTTTTTTTTTTTTTTTGGTCTTTTTTGAGACAGGGTTTCACTATGCAGTTCAGGCTGGCCTTAAGCTCACTTTGTAGCTCAGGCTGGTCTTGAACTCACAACAATCCTCCTGCCTCAGCCTCCCGAGTGCTGGGATTACAGGCATGAGCCACCACACCCGACAAAAGAAACATTCTACAGTGGGACATGGTGGCTGCACATGTCTGTAACCCCAGAACTCCAAAGGCTGAGGCTTGAGGAACACTGTGAGTATGAGGCCAGTCTGGCTATATAATGAATTTAAAGCCAGTGTGGCCTTAGCAAGACTCTATCTCAAAACAACAAAAACAAAAATAAACCTGTAAAATATAAAACTTAACCATCATAGGCTAGGGGTGTAGCTTGGTGGTAGAACCCATGCACAGAAGCACTGGGTTCTAACTGCAGCAAAAGAAAAATCACTGCAACCTTTTTTTTTTTTTTTTTTTTTTTTTAGTACAGGGTCTACAGCATCTTACTACATAAATTGGACTCGTAGTGACTCTCCTGTTTTTAGCCTCCCAAGTGCTGGGATTACAGGCATGTATCACCTTGCCCAGTCTCGATCGCTGTCTGGGCGGGGCTGGCACAACACACCAGGAATCAAACCCTGGCCTCTGCACTCTGCCTAAGCAGGTGCTTTAGTCCAGTGAGCTATCAGGCAGGGCCCCTTTTTTGTTCGTTTGCAATGCTGAAGCTAAAACCCAGGGCCTCTCCATATGCTACACATGCATTCTACCACTGAGTCCTGAAGCACTTTTTAGGTGTGCAGTTGACTAATGTTAAGCATATTCGTGTCACTATGCCACAGATCTCCAAAACACTATCTCATCTTGCAAATTGAAAATGCTTCCACTAAATAATACCCTATCATCTACCGGAGCTTCTGGCAACTATCAACTTGACATGGAATTACCTTAGGGGCTTTAATTATTCTGCCCCAGGGTACCTGCAGTCATTTCTGAGTACACTGGGGAAGGTAGTGTCCTTCATCTGACTGACAGGTTAGACATGAGGAACCAAAAGAGGCATCCTACTATTATCTTTTGTGGTGCCATGGATTGAATTTAGAGCCCTGAACATTCTTTACCACAAAACTGTAGCCCAAGCCTCATTGCTTTCCATTTCTATGAACTCAACTCTGTACTTTGTATGAGTGAACTCATATAGCATTTTTTAATCTATCACTAGCTTATTTCATGGAGTATAACATTCTTGAGTTGTAGCAGATGTCAGAATTTTTTTTTTTTTTTTTTTTTTTTTTTTTGGCAGAACTGGGGAATGAACTCAGGCCCTTGCGCTTGCCAGGGAGGCGCTTATTCCACTGAGCCATCTCCCCAGCCCCAGAATTTCCTTTTTAAGGCTGAATAATATTCTGCTATTTATCCATTGACCTGTTGGTGGATATCTGGGTTGCTTCCACTTTTTAGCTCTTGTGAATAATGGTGTCAGGAACATAAATGTACAAATATCTCCTGTTCATAGTCTTCCAAATCACTGGATTCGTAGAGTCCATAATCCAGAATAATCTTTGAGAATAAAGAGCCACCTATCCAAGAACTGCTTCCAGGGGCTGGCAAGATAGTTCAGTGGTCCAAAGTGCCTGCGTAGGCAAGCTTAGGCAGGTACAGGGGACCCAAGTCCTATCCCCAGCAGAATATGCTGCTCCAGCCCCACCCTCATGGCAGGCTGAGCTGGCCAAAAAGAAACTGCTTTTGCAGGAGAGGACAGCCTGGCCCCTGGAGGCTTATGGATGCTGAGGTTGGAGGTTGAGGGGTTGTTCATTAACTGTGGGACAAGGCCAAATGTGATTCCCACATACCAGAAGAGCAATGACAGTTTAGCAGAGAATAGAAACCATAATTCACATGCTTTCAAAATTAAGAACATGGATTAGATCATGGTAGTATATGCCTGTTATCCTAGTATATGGGAGGCTGAGGCAGGAGGATTGCTGCAAGTTTGAGGCTAGCAATGGGATACATAGTAAGTTGAAGGCCAGCCTCAATTGTGTAGTGAGACCCTGTATCAAAAATAAAACAAACAAGGAGCCAGGTGTGGTGGTGCACATCTGTGATCCTAGCACTGTGGAGGCTGATCCAGGAGGATTTTCATGAGTTTGAGGCCAGCCTGGGCTACATAGTGACTCAGTGAGTTCAAGGCCAGCCTGCAGCACAAAGCGAGATCTTGCCTTTTTTTTTTTTTTTTTTTTTTTTTTT
>PVKA01055293.1:0-10386 GCA_004027165.1 Ctenomys sociabilis
TTTTTTTTTTTTTTTTTTTTTTTTTTTTTTTTTTTTTTTTTTTTTTTTTTTTTTTTTTTTTTTTTTTTTTTTTTTTTTTTTTTTTTTTTTTTTTTTTTTTTTTTTTTTTTTTTTTTTTTTTTTTTTTTTTTTTTTGTCTTTTTGAGACAGGGTCTCGCTATGCAGTTCAGGCTGGCCTTAAGCTCACTTTGTAGCTCAGACTGGTCTCGAACTCATAACAACCCTCCTGCCTCAGCCTCCCAAGTGCTGGGATTACAGGCCTGCGCCACCACGCCCGGCAGTTTTCAGTTCACTTGGGATTACCAGGTCATATGTTAAGTGTGTTTTTAGCTTTATAAGAAACTGCCAAGTGGTGTTGCAGAGTAGCTGTGCAATTGCATTCCTGCTGGCAATGCATCACAGCTCCAGTTGCTTTCCATTACTGTGAACACTTGACTTTGTCAGCATTTCTATTTTCCCTATTCTAGTGGATATGTGGCTGTACCTTATCAGAGTTTTAATTTATATTTCTCTAATGGTCAACAATGTTGAACATCTCTTTATGTATTTATGTACTGCTGAATGTTTGCTAATATTTTGCTGAGGAATTTTTCAATGTGCTCATGAGGAATATTGTCCTATACAAAGACTATACCATCTTTCTCTGATTTTGGTGTGTTCTAAAAATAATTTGAGAAGTGAACCCCCCTCTTCTATTTCCTGGAAGAGATTATATACAACATATTGTATTTCTCTCCTAATTATTTGGTAGCACATCCTGTGCTAGAATCTGAACTTGGAAATTCTTTTTATAGAGGGTTTTTAACTACAAATTCAGTTTTTAAAATAGTAATAAGGCTACTCAGGTTACCTTCATGCTATTTTGGATGAGTTCTGATAATTTATGGGGTGGTTTTTGCAGAATATTTCCATTTTATTTAAATTGTACAATTTATGAGCAGAATTTCTAGCAGTAACCCCTTTTTATTAGTGGTATTAGTGATTTCTCTCTCTCTCTCTCTCTCTCTGTCTCTGTCTCTCTCTCTCAGGTGTATCAATGTTGTTAAATTTCTCAAAGAACAAGTTTTAGTTTAGCTTATTTTTCTGTTTTGAAATTATTTTTAATTTTGTTGAGTTATGCTTTTACTTTTAATACTTCTTTTATTTACATTGATTTGATTTTGTTCTTATTTCTCTAAATTCTTAAGCTGATAGCTTAGATTGTTAGTTTAGTATTTTTCTCTATTCAATATAAGCATTTTAATTATATATATGTCCCAGCAAGTACTGCTACGTGCATCTTGTACTATTTTTTTTTTTTTTTTGTACCAGGGATTGAACCCAAGACCTTTCACTTGCCAGGCAGATGCTTAAGCCACTGAGCTATCTATCCAGCCATATCCTGCAAGGTTTAATCTATTTCGTACCTATTCAGTTCAAAATACTTTCTAAGTTCTGCAAGACTTGTTCTTTGACCTATGGCTTATTCTTTCTTTCTTTCTTTCTTTCTTTCTTTCTTTCTTTCTTTCTTTCTTTCTATTTGGTACAGGGTCTTGCTAAACAGCTTAAATTTATAGTGATCCTCCTGTCACAGCCTCACCAGCACTGGGATTACAGATGTGTACCACCACACTGGATTTCAACAGCCAACATGGCAGCCCAAGAACCCAGGCCAGCACAGGTTGTGGTACAGGGGTCAAATCCAGGCTTTCATGCTTGCTAGGCAAGCACTTAGACCTCCAAGCTGTCCTCCCAGCCCCATGGATTATTTTCAAATGTATTAACTTCCAAAGAGATGGAAATTTTCTTACCTGTTATTGATTTCTAGTCTAATTACATTAAGGTAAGAGAACATATTTTATATCACTTGAAGTATTTTTAAGTTTGTTAAAAAGCTATCTCATAGGACCAGGGAGATAGCTCAGCAGCATAAGTGCCTGTCTGCTAAGCTCAAGGTCCTGAGTTCAATCCCTGGTATAAAATAAAAACCTATCTAATGAACTAGTATATGATATGTCATGATGAAAATTCCATGTGAACTTGAGAGTGGGTGTTCTGATTTTGTTCAGTGACATGTTCTGTAAATGTTAATTAGAACCATGGTTTAAAGTATTATTTGGGGGCTGAGGAGATGGCTCAGTGGAATAAAGGCTTCCCTAGTAAGCACAGGGGCCTGAGTTCAATCCCCAGTTCCACCAAAAATAAAGTAAAATAAAATAAAAAATAAAGTATTATTTGATTTTTTAAACTGTAACCCTGTACTTATTTTGTGTCTACTGAGCTCTGTTGATTACTGCGAGAACACTAAAATCTATAACTGTAATTGTGAATTTGCCTATTTCTTAGTTCTGTTAGATTTTGTGTCATGTATTTTCTAGCTTTGTTGTTTGGTATATACACATTTACAGTTGTTGTGTCTTCGTTTTTTTGTTGTTGCTGTTTTGCTTTTTTTTTCTTGAGTAGGGTCTTGCTGTATAGTCTAGGTTGGCCTTGAATTTTTGGCAGTCCTGCTGCCTCAACTATAGGTAATAGGATTATAAGTACGCACCACCAGGACAGGCTTTGTCATGTCTTCTCAATGAAAATCTGTTATACATTATAAATTTTCAATCCCTGCAAATTTTCTTTGCTATGGACTCTGCTTTATCTGATATTATTTTTATCCATATTAGCATTCTTCTGATTAATGATATTTTTATTCATGATAAATAAATCAGTAATGCACAGTGATGTACACCTTTTATTTGGTGTATTGAGTCCATTTACATTTAATGTAATTATTAATGCTTTTATTTATGTCTACCACTTAATTATTTGTTTTCTGTTTTTAGTTTTTGTGTTTTCCCTTTTCTTGTCTTCTTTAGGCTAGAATAACTTTTATTTTTCTATTTGATCTTTTGCCTCTTTGCTAAATATCTCTGTGTAATATTAAAATATTTACTTTAAGTGTATGAGGAAACTTTTTATGTAATGGAAATGCCCTATACCTATATTTTTGTGATGTTACATGGTATATACATTATTATAAACTTAACAAATTATAAACTGCAAAAAAAAAATAAAATAAAATAAAGTATTTACTTTAAGAATTAAAATTCACAGTCTGTAGAATCACTATTTTACTTACTCAAGTGGTATGTTTTCAACATGCAAGGTTCCTTTATGTTGCGGTTGTCTTGTCATAGCAAAATCTATGAAAGCCCCACTAGACAATATTGAGCCTTTAGCTTCCAACCATCAATCATATTCTAAAGGGCTCAAGAAAAGGTATTTAATAGTGCAGGCTAATGACAATGAAATCTCTTAATATTCCTTCACTTTAAAATGGCTTCATTTCTTTATTCCTGGAGGATATTTTCACCAGATACAGAATTGTGGGTTGATAGTTCTTTACTGTTAGAACTTTGAAAATATTTCCTTCTGGGAAAGTCTGTAGCAATTTAAATCACACTCTCTTTGAAATTGTGTGTTTTCTATAGCTGCTTTAAATATTTTTTCTTTAGTTTTCTGAAGTTTGATAATACATCTTGGAGTGGATTTTGTTTGGAATTTTTTGATATCTGTAAGCTTATGTTTTTCTCAAAATTTGGGAAATATTTAGCCATTATTTCTTAAGATTTTCTTACATATCATATTCTTTCTCCTCTTTTTCTAGGACTTCTATGACAAGATTTTTGATTGCTTTGATATTCCCCCATAGATTTGTGAAATTCTGTTCTTTATTTTGCCATATTCTTTTTTAATGTATTTGGTAGAGGGTCTTACTACACATTTTGGACTTATACCAATCCTCCTATTTTCAGTCTCCCCAGCACTGGGATTACATGTGTACTTACCATCCCTGGTCTTGGTGGCCAGCTCAGCACACCAAGGAACAGGGCTTGTGTAGTATTTGGTACCAGGGATTGAACCCTGATCCCTGCATTTGCCTAAGCAGGCGCTTAGTTCACTGAGCTATTGTGCCAGTCTTTTGCAGTCTTTATTGGTATTGCATAGATTTTGTAATTTTTATTGATCTACATGAATATTCACTGTTTATCATCTCAATTCTACTATTGAACCTAACCAGTGAGATTTTTTTGTTATATTAGTTTTTATTTCTAAAATGTCCTCTTGCTTCTTCTTTATATTTTTTATTTCCTTTCTAAGGTTTTTTTTTTTTTGTGTGTGTGTGTGTGTGGTCATAGTGCTGGAGAAGGGACTCATTGCCTTACCCTTGGTAAGCAAGCCTATTACCAATGAGTTCTACCCCTAGCCTTTTCTAAGATGTTTTATCCTTTCATTCATGTTTAAGAATGTTTAAATTATATGTTGCAATAGTTTTATAATAGCTATTCTGAATTCTGTATCATCTTAGAATTGAGATTTTTCATTGTCTTTTCTTGTACATGCTGAAATTTTCTCAATTCTTCATTTCTGCTTGGAAATTTTTATTGTATGTGGGACATTTTGGTGATTATAGGACTACAGATCTTATTAAATTCTGTAAAGAATGTTGCTTTGTTACCTGCTTGAGTTCAGATCACAAGTTTTAGCCAGTCTTCTATGGGTTGTAGTTCCAATATTAGTCCTGCTTTCCAAGACTTCAAATTTGTTCTTTTGGACATGTCTGGGACCTGAGCAATAGTTTGTTTTTTAGTTTCATTCTCAAAATTGATGGTCTGTTATTTAAGGTCAGGTCTATTTTTGTACATCTCATGGTTGAGCCCAGAACTTTACAAACAACTTTATAGAGTTGCTTTTCCCTAGCCCTTCCTTCCCTCTGGTAATCTCTAGTTCCCAAGGAGCTTGACATTTTGATCCTATGATCAGAAAGTAGAGATCATAGGATCTCTATTTAGCCTACATAGGATCTTTACTTAGCCTACATACTTCCCACAACTGTATCTGTGTCCTGGGATGGATTAGTGGGAAGACAGAGAGAATAAGAATTATGGGTTTTCCTGCCCTCTCTCACATTTCCCCCTGATTACGGTGAAGATCCCCCCAGAATCTTAGGCTCCATCAGAACGTTGCTTGGGGGATAGGGAGCAAAAAAGATGGGAAAATGAATGAATGATGAATGAATGAATGAATGAATGAATGAATGAATGAGATTTCTCCCACGGCTCTCTCCATTTGCACCAGTGTCCACATCTGTATTTTGGATTGCATCGAATCGAGGCCAGGCAATTCTCAAAGAAAAATGGTAACTCATTACAGAATTAGATCAGCGGAACCTGAGATTCTATCTTCTTTACCAGTCTGCTAATAGTGACACTTCAGAGTCTTTAAGTAGCTGCTATTCCATGCATTTGGTATGGGAGCATATTACAACTGAATCACATCCCTAGCTTTTTCTAATGCATTTTATCCTTATATTCATTTCAAGAATGTTTACATTATATGTTGTAATATTTTTATAATAGCTATTTTGAATTATGTGTCCTTGGCATGGCAGTGTTCACTGGGAGAGAGAGAGTGGAATGCACTTCTCCACTTTGCCCTGAACCAAAAGAACCCAGTGTATTTTATCTGATGCATTTCAAACATGATTCTCACATAAAGTCATCAGGCCTTATCAGTGGCCCAAAAGGTCCCTGGCACAGCAAGATCCTCAGCCAAAGGAAGGGAAAAATATTATCAATAGTAGTTGCAAACCAGTACTTTTTTTTTATGCTCAGGAGGAGCAACTAGGAACTTTGAAAGCCCTTGGCAACCAACCAAGCTAGTTAGGGCTCAGGAAAGCTTCCCAGTGAGCAGGAGAGGAAGAGTGTTTTTGGCAGATGAAGAGGCACACTCTCAAGCCAGGAAAGTGTGGGTTATACAGCAAGTGTTTCAGGATGGTCAGAATGCCATGAGCTTTGACAGCCTCTAGAGACTATGCAGAAAAGAGAATCACATTTTTTTTATTAGATAGCATTGGTGAGCTATTAATTTAAATGAAATTCTCAATTCACTGGAAGCCATCATCTTGATGATAATCTATTGAGGAACCCTAGTGCAGATCCGTCTCAGTTCTATACATAGACTGTGCTCTGCAGGCACTCAACATTTGAATAAGGAATCCATTCATTTCATATGCTTGGCAACAAACTCTGCTGTGGTTACATATACTGTTGCATAGCTGTTTAAAATGGCTATTTCATAGATCAAAAATTCAGTAAAGAGGCTGAAAGAGAACTACAGAAATGAAGAATGCAAAAGAATAAAATAACCAAATGGAAAAATTTTAGTTCTATTATTTCATTATTATAAACTAAAAGAGCAAATACAAATAACTGATATAATTGGAATAGTGCATTTCTCTATGCTTTTAGAAAAATTCAAATTAGTCAGAGCTGGAGACAAAGCACAGAAAAAAATGATGATATGAAGGAAATGTATTTAGAAATAAAAATGAGACAAATTACCAAGGAAGGTAAGTCCAGCATGCAATAATATGATTCAGACTGTCATAGACAAACATAGATAGGGCTACTGTGAAAAATCCAGCAGCTATGCCAGAGAGCCCTTGGGCTGAATTTGATTTCAGGCATAGTATTTGCTACCTCATTGTGCAACAAAAGGAATTCTGGGGAGAGAAAGATCATAGAGTCACACTATGATAGAGTTGTTTATAAAATATATGACTGGCTAAGGAAAAAAATGAATAGTAAAGAGGGTGCTTCTAATTTATCTTAAGAAAAAAATGGTACCACCCCAGGCAATATAGTTTCCTTGAAAACCAAATAGGAAGGGACTGGGGATATAGCTCAGTGGCACAGTGCCTTCCTGACAAATGCAAGGTCCTGAGTTCAATTCCTGGTACCAATGAGAGAGAGAGAGAGAGAGAGAGAGAGAGAGAGAGAGAGAGAGAGAGAGAGAGAGAGAAACAACCATCTATTAGAAGCCAAGCCTTCACTAAACCTTAGGAGTGTGTTATAAACCAAACTGTGCCCCTCTAAAATTCATATGTTGACGTTCTAACCCCTAGAACTTCAGATTGTGGCAATATCTGGAGACATTTAAAGAGGTTCCTAAGTTACAGTGAGGCCATCAGGGTGAATTGTAATCCAATCTGAGTGGGGTCTTTATGAGAAGACTTGTACACAGAAAGAGACCCAGATGTGCACACAGAAGAAAGGCTATGGGAGGACACAGCAAGAAGGTGACTGCCTGCAAGCCCAGGAGAATAGGCCTTAGGAGAGACCCAGCTTTCTGACATCTTGGTCTCAGCCTTTCAGCCCCAGGGACTGTGATAAACATATATTTCTGTTGTTTAAGCCACCCAGACCATGGTAACTTGTTACAGTGGCACAAAGAAACTAAAACAGGGACAAAGATGGATGGAACCCCAGGCATGTGAGGAAACAAACGCAGAATTGAACGCCTATAATAACCAGAGTGGGTAGCAAGACTTGGGGGAGAGGGGTCTGTAAACAGAATGCTAAGAGGAAAGAGAAGCAATTCTTAGGAAAAAAAAAAAAAAACAAGAAGAATAAACTTAATCCCAACTATAAACTCTGTTCTTTTCTCTATAAACTGGATTCATCCCAGCATCAGTCACATTGAAAATGCTGCCTAGGTCAGCTGGACCATCGGAAGCTACCCTTGCACCAAAATAGTCTCCCCATCAAGTGTCTTGGGATCCTACTGCTGTTCAGTAAAACACCCCTAAAACAATTAGCACAAAAAAGCAGAAGGACCAACAAAGTATAGCCACCTTTCAGTATTGAATTTTCCTATCACAATATCAGTGAACAAGCTGACTAGAACTAAGAAAAACTATCTCAGAGCACAGAACAAAGATACAGTGAAATGAAAATCATGAATGCAACAGCCAGAGAGTACACACTCAAGCATGTTGGATGCAAAGAGAATACTGACTACTAAAGATTAAGGATTTCAAAACAAGAGGGAAAGAACTTCCGGCTTTCCCATGCTGTCGGCGAGAGACCGAGAGAGCGAAACTCAGGTACCCACGTGAATGAGACTCTCTACTGCACCCCCACGATGCCTGCAGCTCCCCAGAACCCCCGCACCCAAGCTCGCTGAACAAGTGAGAATTTTTGTGACTCTTGTGGCCCCCGATCCAGCCCAGCATGGCCCGGTAAGTATGTGGGAGGGCTTCAGCACTCCACAGGAACCACAGGCTCCCAGTTGTGCCAGAAGGGCTGCAGCAAAAAAGGAGCTAAACACAATAGCTAGATCTAGGCCAGGCATAATTGGATAAACTCACACTTAATAGATCAGCACCATAATCTCATTACCTGCGAAGGTTATAACTGCAGCAAAGCTCTACACCAAAGGTGATAGGTCAGTGATATACAAAATAACAAAGACAAGGAGAAAAAACGCAAGCACAGGCCTCGAGTTCAACAATAAATGCAGAGGACACTAGCTCAGCTGAAATGAATGAATTAACAGAGTCGGAAGCAAAGAAACAACAGCAGAAAGGTAGAGAGGAACTCAGACCAGAATGAACACCTAGAATAAAAAAAAGAAATTTTTGAATACATAGCCTCTGAAGTAATGAATCAAATCAAGAAATATATGGAAGAAACCCAATGCCCACCCAGAACAAGTGCAGAGAACACTAGTTCAGCTGAAATGTATGAATTAACAGTATCACAAGCAAAGAAACAATAGCAGAAAGGTAAACAGGAACTCAGAGCAGAAATAATTTCTGAAATAACAAAAGAAACCTCTGAAATCATAAAATCTGAAGTAAAGAATCAAATACGGAAATACATGCAGGAAACCCAATTTGGAAAAAACTCTGCAGGAAAAGAATTAATAGCTACCTTTAAAGAAGATATTGAACAAAAATACAGGAGGATAGAAATATGACAGATTCCTTGAATGAGCAATGCAGGAAAGGAATAGATCGAATGAAGCATAATCAAAGAGATATACACAAAGCTAAAATCTCAATCATGACATTACAAAACCATTTGAGTGAAAGTGAACACAGAGTTTCAGATCTTGAGGATGCTGGTGCAGCTAGTGAAAAGGTGAGAAAGGATCTCTTAAAAACAACAAGAATGCAGGAAAAAATAATCCATCACCTGAAAAATGATGCCAAGAAGAACAATGTGAAACTAATAGGTATCAATGAGAAAGAAGGACTCAATACAAGTGATATAAAAAGAATATTGGCAGAAGTAATACCAGAAAACTTCCCAAATATGAGGAAACAATCCGACATTCAGATAACCAAACCATACTGATTGCTGAATAACTTCAACCCAACCAAAAAAAAAAAAAACACCAAGACATATAATAGTCAAGATCCCAGGAAACCAGCACAACGATATTATACTGAAAGCTGCTAGAGAAAAGAAGCAGATCACATTCAAAGGAAAACCCATCAGAATTACAGCCGACTTCTCTACACAAACCATGAACTCAAGGAGAGCATGGAACAGAATACTTCAAGTCCTCCATGAAAACAAAGCCCAGACTACTATACCCTGCAAAACCCTCTTTCAAGTTTGATGGAGAAGTGAAATACTTCCATGACAAAGAACAACTAAAGAATTTCATAATGACAAAGCCATCCTTACACAGGCTACTGAAAGATGATCTAGACAGGGACCACAATGATGAGAACTCCACGAATGAGAACAAAACAAACCCACTCAATAGGGCAAACAATCAAACACAAGACAAAAAGGAGTAAAAAACAGCAGGTAAATATCATGACGATCATGTCAACACATTTTAATTATAACCATCAATGTAAATGGACTCCATTCCCCAATTAAAAGAAATAGACTAGCACAATAGTTTAGGGAAAAAAAAAAAAACAATAATATGGTATACAGAAAAAACACACTTAACTCAAAATGACATTGATGGGCTTAAAGTGAAAGGATGGACAACAATACTACATTCCCCAGCACCTCAGAAAAAAGCAGGAGTAGCAGTTCTGTTCTCACACAGTCTCAACTTAAAACCAAGAAGGACCAAATGAAATAAAGAAGGCCACTATATATTGGGTAGGGGAAAAATTCAAGAGGAAGAGGTAACACTCATAAATATCTATATGCCAAACACAGGAGCACCCAACTATATAAGACAAATCTTAATGGACATGAAAATTCTAGTATCAATCAAGACAAGGCAGGAGGCATCACAATTCCTGATTTGAAATTATACTACAAAGCCACTATGATAAAATCAACAAGGTATTGGCAACAAAATAGACCTGAGGATCAGTGGAATAGATTAGAAGATGCAGAGGCATCTACGAAAACACTCAGCCATCTTATCTTCGACAAAGGGGCTACACAAACTCACTGGGAGAAAGATAGCCTCTTTAACAAATGGTGCTGGAAAACATGGCTTTCTACATGCCGAAAACTAAAACTTGACCCAGCTCTATCACCATGCACTAAGTTAAAGTCAAAATGGATTAAAGATCTAAACGTTAAAACAGAAACA
>PVKA01055294.1:0-10388 GCA_004027165.1 Ctenomys sociabilis
TAAATTTCAGATGCCCATCTTCCAGAGAAGAGACACAAAATAATTAAAAAGAGCCCCAGTAAATTTAACAAAGATATGTCCAATATGTGTGTTACATTTACAAAACTGTAGACTTTCACCTTTCAAGAAAGCAGGGTATACACAATAAGTCAACAGAATTACAAAGACAGGCTATATTTAAATGTTTTATCTTAAGTGCTGTAGATGGGGGCTGGGGAGATGGCTCAGTGGAATAAGTGCTTCCCTAGCAAGCACAAGAGCCTGAGTTCAATCCCAAGTTCCGCCCAAAACAAAAAAAAAAAAAAAAAAAAAAAAAAAAAAAAAAAAAAAAAAAAAAAAAAAAAAAAAAAGAAAGAAAAGATGCCATAGCTGCCTTTCTACTGAAAGAAAAAAAGAAAAGAAAAATCGAAGTCTAACAATCTTATTTTACTATCTTGTCAAAATTTTGCTCATTAGTGTAGGTAACTTGTCTTTATATATAAGTGATGGATCCAGATTTCCTGCAATTGCTATAAATATGAATAACAAGAAAAACTTAACATTTTTCAATGCATTGTTCATTCTACTATAGAACCTAAAGATTCAGCTATAACCTACAACTCTTCCCTTCCAAAAGTGACTGAAAACAGATAACCTTCACTCTGGCCTTGTAACAGGAAATGAAAACAGAAAACAGATTAGTATATAACTAAGCATTAAGAGTTACAATTTTAAAAGGCAATGTTTTAAATTACTTGCCATGAACTGGGAATTTGTTATCTCCTAATAATTATCTGGAAATTCGAGCTACTTGGGGAAAAAAATAACATTTTGGTTTACCTACCATTTAACCAGAACTGTTGTATAACTTACCTTGAATGTCAACACTGAAATCCCCCATGCTGTAGCATGCAGCTTACTTTTGCTCATTCTAGAAAGAAACTAACCACCTTCTAAGCCTATCAAACAAACTTTTTAAAAGCTTCCAATTTTTGTATTTACATTGATATTTAAATCTAAATATATACACAAAATAAAATTTTAATTCTCCCTACTACTCTACCTTGCTTGAAACTACCAAAACTAAATTTTCCCTGTATTACTGTCTAACTTTGTCCCATCAACTACACTACACACACACACACACACACACACACAGAGAAAAATTACATTGAAACTAATTTCAGCAAACAAAATTTCGCTATTAAGGTATATAAAATAAGGGATCTCATCTACATTTTCAATTAACCAACAACTGATAAAGGACTTCATACACTTTAGTTCTTCTTCTCATATACCTTTCTATCAACAAAGTGATGCATTAAAAGTATTTCTTTTTAAAGAAACTATTCCATATAAGGTGTTTTTGAAAACTTTCTTCCACTATGAATAAACATCTCTCCCTTATATGTGAATCAAAATAGTACACTGCAGTTAGTTTTAAATAACAATATGTTTAAGACATACACAGTTTAAAAGAAACTGTCTACTTTGATTTTTCAACAAAGTTTTGACTTGGTCATAAATGACAGACATATCCGTGTCCATTTTAAAAGAAATTACAAAACTTATTAAAAATGAAATACTCACAGAAGTCCAAGTTCCAAAAAGCAACTGGTACTTTGTACAGTAAGTACATGACCTCCTAGTCACCATACTCCTCCTCTGACCCCATTAAAATTCCTAAGGGCTGGCCAAACAGCTCAGTGGATTAAAAGCACCTGCAAGCAGGCACAGGGGTTCTATTCCTGGGCCTGCCATGCGGGCTCCGCCCCCAGGGTATGATGAAATGGCAATTGAGACTGGGCATGGAGCGCACCTGTAATCCCAGCTCTTGGCAGGCTGTAAGCAGGCGGATCACTACAAATCCAATCTAGTAGGCAAGACCCTGAACACCCTGTAGACCCTTTCCTAAAAATACAAAAAAAAGAAAAAGAGGGGGAAGAGGGGAGGAAGAAAAAAAGGAGAAGGAGGAGAAGAAAGAAATTTTCCTATATTACTTCAGTTACTCCTTTAAAAATTTCTGTTTTCCCCACTTATCATCAAATGTGATAGATTCCGTACCCAAACTACATGTGTTTCTACTTCTGCTCACAGAATAGTCTTTACAGACTACTCAGCACTGCGTGAGAGATACCCAAATTTCCAAACAAATGATACAAAAAATGTGATTTGCGAGAAGTTTTAAAAAACATTTAAGTAATTTCATCTTTAAAAGAGGCCACACCACAGTTCAAGGTAAGAAGGATGTCAAAACAATGAAAGTAACAGTAATATCCTCTTAAAGAGAAAAATTTTGAGTGAGTTATGAGCAAACTTTTAGCAAATCCAGTTGGCTCCTCTTCTATATATATGAAAATGTCTGATTCAGGCATTTTCCATGCTAACAATATTATCAATAAGTAATGTTATTGTTTAGTATACAATTTGCTAGCAACTACCGCAGCGGTGGTCACTGGGGACAGGGAGATGAATTCACCACTTAGCACAATATTTCATTAGAGGCAAAATATCTCTGAGCCCTTTTCTTGACTATGATTCAACCTGAGCATTTAAAAACTAAAGACACAGAACAAATGATTTCATTTCCTGCACACTAAAATTTCTAATAGCTAAAGGCTACATCCCCAGGATGACCCATCCCCTCTTGAACTACCTCTTTAATAATTGTTCAGTCAAAGACAGCCCCTAATCATCTTCTTAGACCATATACTAAAAATGGATTCTAATTGTGAATCCTCCCCATCCGAGGAAATGGGAAGATGGAGGGAGGGAGACAGGATGAGAGGACAGAATCTTTATCTCCCATCCTCTGTAGGAAAATAGCTGGCAGCTAACTTCAACTGCTGCCAGCTAACAGACACAGTTGGTATGAACAAGATACTTTACAAACTCCCTATAATTTTTCCATTTTTCTGACTGCATAGAGCCTCTATTCACACTTTTAGTCTCCCTTTGAAAGGCCCAACACCAACACCTCTGTGCAAACTAAACTTAACAGACTCTTCTGCTACAACAGTGATTTTACTGATTAAAACTTGTCCTTAACATTTTAAATGTGTCCAAGTTTGTTTACCTTTGACAAAATGAATAAAGTTAAATATATCCTAACTAGTAAAGATTTCACATAAAATCAAAAAAATAGAAAGTTTTAGAGAAGTAAAAAGAGGGAAAAGAAGGCACAGTAGCAGCGTTTGGTGACTAGAAAACACGCCCTGTAAACATCAAGCCCCAGTCCTTCATCTCACGAGTGATGAATCTAAGAGATTAAATGACCTGACAGTCTAGGTGAGTGCAAGGAATGGAAATGATTAAAAGGAACTAATTCCATATGATTCTCTTCTGGATATCAATGAAAATATTCTCTTCCTGTTGTATTTGGAGCAGTAACACAACATACACCATCAATCATGAGAGTGAAGATCAGAGATAAACACTAAAATTCATTTTTGTAATCCCATCATGTACCAACAACAGTAAATCAAGGAAAATCTGTTTGGTACAAGTACACGTGAAATCCACTCAGGGATGACTAGCGTATTTTAAAAGCCCTAGCAAACACACAGCACTGTAGTAAAGAGAAACTTAACCAAACTTAAGAAACCAAAATCCCATGCATAGATCAAGAGTCAAAGAATTTCAATAATCTTAAAAAACAAAAGAAAAATAATATTTTTAAACCCTTTTCTGCACTTACCAGCAAAGCATTTGGAACAGAGATTCATAGTCTTGCTGGACCTGGGACAAAAAAAAGAAAAGAAAGAAAAAAGAGCTAAAAATTCCGTATCACTCGAATCAAAATTTAAAATCTAGGCAAAGAATTTCCTAGCTGACAACTGAACTAATAATAAACAAGTTCCTGAGTAGCTGTCCATCCAACTCCACTCCACCCACAAAAGTGAATACAGCACACTTCTGTTGTTTTCTCAGTGCTAACAATTGATTCCACAGCCTCACGGAAGTAAGTATTATATGGCTGAGCTACATATATACATCCTAATCCTTTTTTTTTTTTTTTTTTTGAGACAAGGTCTCACTAAGTTGCCCCAACGTGCACTTTTTTTATTATTATTATTACTTATGTATTAACTAATGGCTTATTCTATTTACCATGATTTACAGCTGCAGAAGTTGGCACAGGAATCAAGTTATCCACATGATTACCACATTCTCATTTACATCTCATACTGAGATGTCATAAAGTTAGCTAAAACAGTGAAAATTTTGTCATTGTAAAGAGGTAACATTTTCTCATATACATACTTATCTGATATTGGTAGCCTCACTAAAACTTCTATCTCACCTTCTCTCCTCTCACTGTGGTCCTGTTTCAGAGCCTGCTCACACTATGACCTTGTTATTTAAAATTCTTTTAGATGTTCCCAAATTATTTTCATGTTCTTTTATCTGTTAATAATAGCTACAATTCACTGAATACTAACTTGAATGGGCATTTTACATACATCATCTTATTAATCATCGCAAGATCCCTAAGATAAGTATTACCATATTACCTTTCTTCCAAACTGCATTTTTTTATAATTACATTACCATTTCTGTAACCAGAAGACATGCTGTAAATGCCCAGAAGTGATGAATAATTTAATGAGAAAATGCCCCCCCCCCAATTTCTTCCTTAGGACAAAAGAAATCGCATCCCCACTTGATAGGTGAGCAATTTGCCCGAGTTCACACAGCTAGAAAACCACAGAGGAATACCTACTTGACCTTGGCTCCAGGTAAGGCCACAAACCACCCTCTAACCCCCTCACAGTACAGCAGCCCAGGGACTACACAGTAGGCTGTCAGTAAAGACCTATTAGGCTTATCCCCACTTTTTCCTTTCTTCCTTCCAAAACCCTTAGAATATTCCTGGTGGAAAACCGACATATTTGTAGTTTCAACCCTCAGCAACTCTACTGTAAATAGAAAAACCCAGCTTTCTTCTTCTTCACTTTTTATTAAAACTTACAATTAAGAGAAAACCAACCTTATAAAGTATTTCCCAATGTCTATGATTATTTTCCAACATTCTAGAGTCTAAGACCTAACAGAACTAGGTGGCAAGGTAGAAAGGGGATCTGTTTCTCAAAGGTGCTGCTATCTCCACAAGGGGATGGATATTCCTTCCGAATTCTGCTTACAATGAACACAGTAAAGGCAACAAAGAAAATCAGGGTTAACAATAAATGAACAAAAATAGGTTAACAAAGAGACATGTTAATACTGGCAGATAACACTTACTACATGTCTGCTGTGTGGTAGTAGTATCAGCTGCCTTCAGCCTTCCTTGTTTTAATAAAAAGGAAACAGAGATCCCAACTGGGTACCAACTTGCCATATTTACCAAAAACTACAGAAAAGGTAAATGAACAAATGTGATCTAACGCAAAAAAAAAAAAACTGTGTTCTTCTCACTGTGCCACACGAAGGCCTCTGCCCCAGTTCAGAAGCTGAGGGGCACACAACATCCCAAGTCATCATATCACACACAGTCCTACACTCCCAATCATTTCAGTTCCAACTCAACAAGTTCAGGTTGAAGGAATTCCTGTGATAACTTAGAATTCTCAGCAGACAAGCAGGTACTATCCTGGCATGTTTATTAGCTCTTGTCCACATAGGATTCCCAAAGCCAGAGGTGAAAGTGGTACCTCATCTTGGCTTCTCACCACATCCATGGATTATGTGAAGCCTGCAAGGAACAAACAGCAGCTCAACTCCATGTGTGCCCATATTAACATGCTACTTCGCAAAGTTGGTGAGAAAATATCTGGAGGAAAAAGCTCTTTTCTTGGTGACTTCTGGGTCTCTTCTCACCTAGCGTGTACATGTAAAACGCCAACCATATCTACGTATCACCTAAATGACAGCCATCCCATATTGTGAGCAGAAATTTTTCAGCAAGTTATCAACATGGTTATCAAAGAAATAATGTACTCCAAATGAATTATTAATCAAAACACATGCCTTAAATCTGAAATAAGCCAGACTATGGAATAACCCTTGCCAAACTATGGCTACTAGACCACATAGGTCAACAACACTGAAAGCAATGGAACAGACAGAAACTTCTGTGACCTTTGTTCCTTTCTCATGTTGAGCACTGAAACTGATTACCTACACACAAGCAGGCTGATCAACCTGAAGAGTCCTGAGATAAGGGACAGAGTATCTATGAAAAAAATGGGATTCTGGACTTCAAGCTTCCAGAACTTTCACAAAATAAATTTGATATTTTAAACCACTAAATTGTTTGTCTCATCTTACTCTTTCTGAGTCCCATTCAGCCAGACCAACCCTTCCTTCTGAAACATGTCTCTTTTTGTCACTCAAGTCCTAGATCAAGTCTACCTTTCTTTCCCCTCCGATTTTCCTGCCGACTAATTCTTCCCTTTCAACCACCTTTACAAGGTCCTCCTCCGCTGCTAAGACCTTTTATCTGGAGGTCCCAGGACTCAATCTTCATTACCTTTACTTCTCACTTAGCAATCTCATGCAGTCTCATGACTTTAAATACTGTATTTAATACATTAAACACAAATGTTTGCCTTTAATCTTAAACCTCTTCACCTTGTTCCTAATTTGCCTACTGGATATCTCAACCCACAGTTCAAACACGGTATTTTAAAATCAGAATACTCTATCACCCATTCCCAAGTTGCCTAAAACATCTTGCTCATAAAATGGAAACACCTTTTTTGACTTAACTAGGACATCTTTGATTCCCCTTTTCTACAGCGTCCTGTATGTAACACTCAGCAAAATCAACTGTCTCTATTTGCTAACAGACCTCAAATCTACTTTCTGTATCTCCTCCTTCCTCAGTGTTTCTACTCCGGCCACCAACACCTCTGTTTGGGGCTCTATAAATGACTTTTTAACTGGCATCTTCACTCCCATGCCTCATCCCTTAAAATGACTTTCCATATAGTAGTCAAGTTAACCTTTTAAAAATGTAAAACACGCAACTGTTGTTGTTTAATGCCATCTGGCAATTTTCTTCTAATTTAGTATAAAATTCAAACTTTACTGAAGTCTGGAAGTCCCTTTATGATCCAATTCTGGCTACCTTCCCTTACCTATCCTTATCCATTTCACACCTCACTCACCATATTTCACCCACTCTAGCCTCTCCCCTGTTCCTAGAATGTGCTGTGGAGCTTTTACCAATGCTGCTTCTGGTATCTCCAAATTACTGTTAAGGTGGTCTTGTGTTACTCAGATCCTACTTCAAGAACCTCCATAGTAGCCTTCCTCCAACCCTAACCGCTCAATTTAAACCAGTCCCTCTTCTGTAATCTCCCAACACGTCTCTGATATGTCACCACTTGCCTTTTTTCTTATTACTTCTGACCACCAGAAAGTAAATACCAAGGAAGCAACAATCGTCTTGATCACTTGTTTGGTATTTCACAGGTACCCAACAAACATTTGATAAGTGAAAGCAATGAATCGTGTGTGTGTGTGTGTGTGTGTGTAAATTATGATTTTTATTGACATGAATAATTATCACTGTGTACAAAAAGCAAAGCATTCCCCATGGTGTGCAGAGGCCATGTGCTCAGGACATGACTGCTTCTCATACTCATAGTTTGCTTTTGCACTCTGTCCCAGATAAAACTGAGGAAGATGCTACAAAGAAGTTTAACAGCAGGGAATTTTGTCCCAAGGATAACAAGATAAAGAACAGTAATTGATTATGTTCAGTATGTAGTTTAACTTTTTTTTTAAGACAGCCATCTTGTTATGCTGTTCAGACTGGCCCTGAACTGTGTAGCCCAGGCTGGCCTCAAACTCACAATGATCCTCCTGCTTCAAGCCTCCCAATTGCTAGGATCACAGGAGCGTGCCAGCACACTCAGCATAACATGTGTTTTTGAAAATAGTATCTCACCTAGTTCTCCCAGCCATGCCGTGAGGCACGTGAGAAGTCATTTGTATGTACATAAGTGATAATTTGATTGATTAGTTTTTTGAGGCAAGGTCATAGGATGAAGTTCAGGCTGGTCTTGAACTCACTTATGAGACATGAACCACGAAAAAAGCACGTTTTTAAAAGGCCTATTATGGGGGTCATTCCCATACCATGACAAGTAATATACAACTCCTGAGACTTATCTGTGGTGCTCAGTCACAGTGTATTGCTCACAAATGATGGATGACACCATTCTATGTATCTGACTATGGCTTGTAACTGAGGAAATGTGTGACAAGCACTTTAAGTTTCTTTCTGATGAAATGGAGTTAAAAACCAGTATAAATGTTTTGCCCTCTCACTAATGGTACTGCTACTTGCTGGTTTTACAAATACTCAACTAGAAAGGAGATGAAAACACAAACATGTAAACAAAACCTAAGGATGACTTAAGATGTTACCTCCAAAAATAAGAATTGTTAATATTTTGAAATCTTTCTCATTTTTATAAATTGATATGAATAACACAGAACTTTACTTTATTTAGCCAAGCTGTTAAAGTTAGATGTTTGTGGCTATTCATTTTATTATGCTTCATACCACATATACACATCTATTTTCTTTGGTACCTATCCAAACTTTCATAAGGAATTACATAATAAAAAAAATTTCATTTTACACTTATATTTAGTATTTCTCATGTCATTATGCTTCAGAAACTTGTTATATAATAATCTATTATAGACTAGAAAATATTAATACAAATAATCTACTATATACTAATATAGCTTACTTGCACTCACTACTGGATGTTTTCCCCAGGTCATCTTCTATTATAAATACTGTTATAGTGAGCATTTTTAGACATAAATCTTTGGTGATAAATTTGGGTCTGAATGATTTCCTTTAAAACTTATTCTGAGAATTTACTAGATGGAAGGAAAGCAAGAAGAGGGTACCACAACAGAGGAAGAGAATGGAAAACAAACTACAATTCATTCCTAAAATCATTCCAGTTTTCTATAGGTAAAATTAAATGTTTAAGACTAGTAACAATCTATCTGCTACCAATTACACTTAAGAGTTAGAAAATACAGATTCCTAAAATAGCTGAGAAATGGCAAACAGCTCTACTAAATCCTAATTCTGTTCAGCTCAGACAAACAAGGAAAAGGCCAGCTCAAATAGAGGCCATCCTGGCAATGACAAAGGAGACTTTCAACAGTGCAACCAGCAAGTCAGAACTGTTACATGTCACTCTAAATCATTTTAGATCATGTCCACAGTTTTTATTTTTGCTTTGTTTTGTTTGTTTGTTTTAGGGCTTATTACAAAGAAAAAGATAGGGATTGGTTTCTAAAATATAGCTTCCTGCTTATTTTAAAACCTAATTTGACTAGAACAATTTTGATCCCAAATAAAGAACTACTTTAACATTTTATACCCAAATTCAAGAAGAGCAGAACATAATGTTGCTGGTTCTGTGTGCTTTGAGCCTTTGCACTAAGAGATATAAAACAATAATCATGACATCTGAGGCCCTGCACACAATGCTAACAGCTTAGTCCAGAGCCAACTAACAATTATAAACAAAATGAGGCACAAATAGAGTCAAAAGGAGAATAAAAATTTAAAACATGAAAATCTCTGAAGAAAGGTGGACTTTTTTTCCTCTGGAGGAAAAAAAATGAATAAAATATTGTATTACTTTTCACTTAAGAGCAACTGAGTGACACTATCAACTCTAACGTACCATATATATGTAGTGGTTCCAATGTCTTAAACTATTTTTATGCCTAAAAAAAACTTTCCTCCCTAAAATTATCAGAAACAGTTAAAGTTGGGTGTGCTGGCATACACCTGTAATCCCAGCACTCAGGAGACTGAAGGCAGGTCTATCGCTGCTAATTCCAGGCCTACATAATAAGCCACTGTCTCAAAAACATTTTACAATTACATTCTTAATTTCAGGCCAGCAGGGCTAAAGTGCCTGCTTAGGCAGAGCTCAGAGGCCAGCATTCGATCCCTGGCATGCTGTGCCAGTACCACCCCGGGGCCAAGGCCATTGAAACTGGGCATGGTGGCACGTGCCTGTAATCCCATCCCTTGGGAGGCTGAAAACAGGAGAATCCCTAGGTTCAATTTATGTAGTGAGACTCTGTAGACCCTACACTAAAAAAAAAAAAAATTTAATTTCAAGGCAGGGCATGTCACTCAGAGCTCAGTACTTGTATCTGTATAGAAAATTTAAAGAAATCATCTCGCAATATAATTTTAGAATTCATATTAGGAGTATATAAAAATATATATAATTTTACTTGCCGGGCGTGGTGGCGCATGCCTGTAATCCCAGCACTCGGGAGGCTGAGGCAGGAGGATTGTTGTGAGTTCAAGACCAGCCTGAGCTACAAAGTGAGCTTAAGGCCAGCCTGAACTGCATAGTGAGACCCTGTCTCAAAAAGACAAAAAAAAAAAAAAAAAAAAAAAAAAA
>PVKA01055295.1:0-10385 GCA_004027165.1 Ctenomys sociabilis
ACTATGCAGTTCAGGCTGGCCTTAAGCTCACTTTGTAGCTCAGGCTGGTCTTGAACTCACAACAATTCTCCTGCCTCAGCCTCCCGAGTGCTGGGATTACAGGCATGCGCCACTATACCCGGCCAACTTGACCATTTATTTCTTGGAAAAATAAAAATGAAACACATGGAGACTGAGGTAGAGAGACTTATTTTGAGTTTGAGGCCAGCATGGGCTACATCATGAGACCGTGTTTTAATACAACAGAATTTTTTCTTTTTCAGAACCAGGGATTGAACTCAGGCACTTGCACTTGCCGGGGAAGCAGTTATTCCACTGAGCCATCTCCCTGGGCCCCCATGTTTCAATACATCAAAAAAAAAAAAAAAAATGCTGGCCATAGTGGCCAACAGCTGTAATCTCAGCACTAGTAGGCTGAAGCAGAAGAAATGCAAATTTGAGCTTAGATGGGGCAATTTAGTGAGACCATGCCCCACCAAATTTCTTTTTTTTTCTTTGCAGTACCAGGGATTGAACTCAGTACCCTATGTTTGTCAGGTAGGGACTTGTTCTACTGAGCTATCTCCCCAGTCCTCATTTTTTTTTTTAAGGCAGCAAAATTTATTGGGGGAAAGGAATGGGAAATGGGAATAGCCCCTGAGAGACAGGAGAGGTCCCAAATGAGTTGCCTCAAAATATTTCTTAGCCTGTAATCCCAGCACTCAGGAGGTTGAGGCAGGATTGTTGTGAGTTGGAGACCAGCCTGAGCTACAAAGTGAGCTTAAGGCCAGCCTGAGCTGCATAGTGAGACCCTGTCTCAAAAAGACAAAAATTTAAAGGGCAGGGGATATAGCTTTGTACAGAAGCCCTGGGTTCAGTGCCCACTACCGCTGAATTCCTCAATACACAAATGAACAAACAAAAACAATCTTTCAGCTAGGTCCATATTGCCTGTAATCCCAACACTCGGGAGACTAGGACTAGAGGATTGAAAGTTTGAGGCTACCCTGAGCTATATTAAGGAATTTGAGCCTAGCCTAGACTGTAAAGCAAGACCCTATCTTTAAATATATTTAGTATTATATAATGAATTTAGTACAGGGTCTCACTACATAGGTCAGACTCAGTGATCCTGTTTTCAGCCTCTCAAATGCTGGGATTAGAGGCACAGGCCACCACATCCAGTCTGAATTGCTGTCTCAGTACAGGGTTGGGGGAATGGGATCAGCACGGCAGCTGGGGGTTGGGATTGAACCCTAGCGCCTACATCTGCCTAAAGCATCTGCTTTAGTCTGCTGAGCTATCTGGCCAGCCCAAGATACTGTCTTGATAAAAGCCCAAAATAAGAAAAAGCTTTCAGCGCCCTCAAAGTGTAGCTGTCCTCAGGTTTGAGAGGTCCACAATAAAGATTAAGTGCTGTCTCTTCTGCCTAGGATCCCAAAAGCCTGGGGCAGCTAAGAGGGAAGCTGCAGCACAACTTTCTTGGAAAGTACCTGAGAGAACTAGGCCAGGAGCTCTGTAGATTGGGAGTGAAGAAAAGGGAGTGAGAGAGGTGCCTGCCCCACTGGAGTGCTGTCCCTGTGGTGGCCCTAGGGACACAGTCTGCTCTCAGTGCCCACTCCTCAATTTGGGGCAAACTCCTGAGGCTGCCCAGAAGGGCCCACTGAGTTGGGGCTTAAAGGGAAAGGGCAGGGAACAGCTGCTGCCCCACCCCAGGCACTGCTGCCCTTCCATGTTCGGGTCTGATGGGGTGAAGTCCCCTGCAGTCTGTCATGGGGGTGTGGGAAGGGCCAGTGGATGTGGATAAAAGTGTGACCACACCTCACTGCCTTCAGAAAGAGGCTAGGCAGGGCAGAGAAGGGCCCCCCACTGTTCCAGCCCCCACACAGCAGCTGTGTATTGTACATTTCCCTGTATCAGCTCATTAAGAACCAACTTTACTTCCGCTCCACAGAGCACAAGGAACTAAAAAATCTACCCCAGGGTCCTGTTCTTATCACGACTGGGCGAGTCACAGGATTGACCCAAGGCCAGCCAACTGGTAGAACTCCTGACTACTCTCCTGCCTTCTGGTTCAAAGTCACCACCTTGGGGCTGGGGTGTGGTCCGATGGCAGAGTACATGCCTGGCACGCATGAGGCATGAGGCGTAGGTTCTCCCCCCAGCACTACAAATTACATCAGCAGCTAGAGTAGCACCTGGAGGGCAGTTGTGTGCACACAACCCTGGCTTTGAACCCCAATTCTGCTGCTTGCTATGGTCCAGCTCCACCTCCTGAGCCTGTTTTCTGGTGTCCAAATACATCTCAGGCTCAGCCTAAGGACCTCCTTTGTTGAGCGCTGGGGGTGTCTAGTCAGGTAGAGAAACAGGGAGTACTACATCCACCCAGCACCCAGAACAAAGCAGGAGGGCCCACCCTTCTGTGAAGCAGCCTGCAGACTCAGTGGCGCCTGTGGGCCAGGGGGGTGGTGGCTGAGGGGGCTTGGGGTCATGCTTTCCTGTGTGTCCAAAGGGACTAGTAATTGCAAAACCATGCTGGGCTACAGCTCAACGGTGTGGGAGCCCATAGGGCGGGCTGGAACACTGCAGGGAAAGGCTTGGAAGGAAACCCAGGATTATGAAATCACCATATGTCCACCCAGTTGGAGCTTTGGACCTTTCAAAGGACACACCCTGGACATGCAGGGCTAGCAGGGAATGGACTGGGGAGCTGCCAAGGGCCAGAGTGGGAAGCAGGGCTCCTCAACCTGGCCATCTCTATCTGCCCCTTCCCAGAACCCCCAGTAACCCCCCCCCTTTTTTTTTTTGACAGAACGGGGGATTGAACTCAGGCCCTTACACTTGCCAGGGAAGCACTTATCCTACTGAGCCATCTCCCTGTTCCCCCCCATAACCCTTTAAACAAGAGCAGGATGCCTGAGCAGCTCTCCCACCTCTAACCCAGTGGCCACCTCTTCCAAGAGAAATGTCAGGAGGGTCAGCCGATCCATACCATACATCTCTCTTGTCCTCCACACCTGAGCAAGTATGATTCTTTTGGTTTGGTTTGGTTTGGTTTGGTTTTGAGACAGGGTCTTGCTGTCTAGTCAAGGCTGACCTTGCGCTCACTGTGTAGCCCAGGCTGGATTTGCAGTAAACCTCTGCCTTATCCTCCCACGTGCTGGGATTATAGGTGTGTACCACTGTGCCTGGCCTCACTTCTCCTTTATATACCAAAAAAGTGTCCAGAGAGGGGAAAGGACTTGGTTGAGGGCACAGTGGACAGGGCTACAGGACCCCGCTGCCAGCCTTGACTCTGTGTGATGGGAGTCACACTAAGAGTGGCCCTGGGCAGGTCCAGCAGCTCTCAGCTGTTTCTGAGGCCCAGGTAGGAAACTCTCAGCTGCCCACTAGAGGCTGAATCTCTGCACCCTGGGAACGGGACCCACACACCTGAACTCAGGAGGCCTAAGATGTTGCCACAGAGGTTACAGATCCCTGTGCTCATGCCTGTGTAGTTCCAGTATCAGAAAGTCTTTAAAGGCCCACTGTTGGCCTGATCTTGTTCCAACCTGAACAGGCAGCCAGGCCTCCTGCACTGACAGTGCCTGGCACATCTGTTTTCTGATCCTGTGCATGCTTGGCCCCAGGGCCCCAGAGCCCAGCTCAGCAAATGTTGGTGGATCAATGAGTTTCTCCTTGTTGGAGCCTTGGCCCCAGCCAGTCTGAGCAGCTGGGCTACTATCTTTTCCCTCTTTTCATGGTGTCCACATTTGAAAGCCTCCTGTCCATGCTCACTGCTTCCCAGAGGCCTAACCAAGTCCATGGGAGGGAGTTGCCACTCCCCTCTCCAGGGTCTGTGTTGTGAAGGTGCTGGCCCCAGTCTTGCCCCACCTCTGGGGAAGAGGTCATGGTGACATCACCTGACATTCTTAGATATTTCTTAGCATTTCAAAGTGACTTCAGGCCTCTTATCTCCATAAGAACCCTGCCTGCCAGGAGGGTTATTATTACCCTCCCTTCCCCTTCACAGATTAATATGCTGAGGCCAGGAGGCAGTGTGGTGCCAGCCTTGAGTTCCTGCCCTTCGTCCGCACCTTGACTGTGTCTGGGGCCTGGCCTAGATTAGTGCCTGGCAGCAGTGCCTTGGGTGGAGAGTATGAAGCTGTCAATTCAGTGACCCTAGCCTAGAAGAAAGAGAGACAGAAGTTGCCAAAAAAGGGAGAAACTCAATGGAGAAAGGGAGCCCTTTTACACGCAAGTAAACTGAGGCTTACAAAAACAATGTGACAAAGCTGGCATAACAGCAAAATGAACTGAGTGCATGAGGCAGACGTGTTTAGTGCCAATTCAGCTCTGCCCCAAGACCACGGGTTTCGGGACTCAGTTTCCCCTCAGGTGTAGTGGGATGGAGTCTGATAGAGAATGGACTTTTCTGAGGATTCAGCAGCAAAGAAAAGTATTGCCCCAAATTACGTGGCAACCTCCCAGTTGGCCCTTGATTGCTGACCATTTGGGCTGTGGTGGAGTGAATGGAGGATCAGGGTATCCAAAGGAGCAGTGAGGAGTCCCCCTTCCTGCCTATCCCCTCACCTGGTTTTCTTCTGCTGGGAGTTCCAATCCCCAGCGGCTGCTTCCCCTCTGGTCTCTGGCGCCCCCTCGCGGACTCTTCGTACCTCCCGTGACCTGCACAAGGAGGGTTCAGAATGGCCCAGATGTTGAAACCCTGGAAGCTTCTTCTATCTTCTTCCAAACTCTCGCTCGCCGCCTTCCCCAGACCAGAGGCAGCGACGAAGATCCCCAAACTTAAGCACGCATCCTGGCTCCCCTTCCTGGCCCGACGGACTTGGGAAACAATCTAACTGCCTCCCCCTGTCCTCAATCCCCAGCCTTGGGGACCCACAGGGTAGGGTTTCTGCGGAGATTGAGATAGTGTGGAGAACACTCTGCTTTCTGGGGTGTCCATTTCTCTCTGAAAACTTTCACGGAGCTCCTCCTTCTTGTACAAGGGGAATGTGACCCAGTCTTGGCTCGAGTTTTCCGTCTCAGAGTATAAGAAAACCCCTAAAGAGGTTACTGAAAGAATGTGTTGTCCAAAATCACTAATGCCCCTCCTTTTAGCTTCTCTAGTATGGGCCCACATCCCATGGTGTGGCGTCCAGCCCAGCTGCACACACCTGGACAGAAATCAGAAATATTCTAGAATAAAGTCGTCCTCACCCGAGTTGGCCCAGCCCAGAGTGGACCTCTCAGGCCTTTCATATTCCAGCTCAGGCACTGGCCCTGCCCCTATCACGCTGAAAGGGCCGTGGTGGAAGTAGCCAGCTGCACCAGGGTCTAACTTCGAAATGCCCTCACCCCTCGATTTCCAAGTCTCAGTGTGCCCATCTGCCAAATGGGTGGGACTATGCCCAACCAAACGCCCTTTCTGTCAGGTAACAATACACAAAATCAGAGCAGCAGTTTTAGCCAAAGCAGTGGCTGGTAGGGTAAGGTTTGCCCAGCGCGCCTGACAAACTCGGGAGGAGCGAACCACAACTCCCTTCCGGCTCCAGGACTGCGGCCGTCCCCAGCCCCTCTCTCAGGGCCAAAGGAAAGGATGTCGCAGCTTGAGCATCAGGGAAGTAGTGCGCGACACGCCCCACCTAGGTTAGGGTCCCAAAGAGGGCACCTGCAGGGAATAACCCGGGATCCATGCGGGCCTTTGCGACCCCAGCCCCGCCTCGCCTAGAAGTCACTCCCCGAGGCCCGCCCCCCCACTTCCTGGCCAGGGCTGGCCCCGCCCCTGAGCCCCTCCACCCTCCCACCTTCCTTCAGTCGCCTCTCCTATTGGCCGGAGTGCACCTGCCCGTCCGTCGGGGGGCGGGGTAGAGGGCAGAGGGAGGGGCGCGGCGCCCAGGTGAGCGCGCGCGGGCGGTGGCTGAGGAAGGTGACAGCGGGGAGGGTGGGACGGTGGGGGGAGGCTGTGCGGACTGAGCCTGGGCTGGTCGGACGGACGGACCGACGGACGGACTTACCGACAGACATGCGGGAGGCCCAGTTCTAGCCCGGGCGCGGGACTCGGGTGCAGCCATGGAGCAGCGGCTGCGCGCTCTGGAGCAGCTAACTCGGGGCGAGGCCGACGGCGGCCCGGGGCTCGACGGCCTCCTCGATCTGCTCTTGGGGCTGCACCACGAGCTCAGCAGCGCCCCCCTGCGCCGGGAGCGCAATGTGGCGCAGTTCCTGAGCTGGGGTAAGTTTCCGTGGCGGAACACAGGTGGGAGTTAGGGACGTAGTTGCTGGACCCCTGGGCGCTCCGCCTCCTCATCGCGTCCTGCAGAGACTCAGCATCCCCAGAAACTCCTCCCCTCACTGTGAGCTCTCACACTTGCCACCCGACCCCGCTCCCAGCGCACCCAGCTGCACACTTCTTGCTCATGCCCCTTCCTACTCTCAGCTCTGGCACATGTACACAACACCCCAACACACACACACACACAGAGAGAGAGACTTACTCCTAGATGTAGATCCCAGATGTCTATGATCAGTACATTCCTCCACAATGTCATGCATAGGATTTCCTAGTCACAAGTCACATCTCCCTACCCCACAGAACACACACACACAGACCCCCTCCCTGTGTGTCACACAGACTCAAATTCCCTAAGTCCTTACTGACACAGAGACAGAGCCAAGGACCAGGGGAACTCTCACTTCCCCCTTGCAGGCCATCCTGCCCCTTCAGCTCTACTACAGGTAACTCACGGATCCGCAGGTACCGCCTTTTTCAGACAGCCCCACACCCTGCATACAGGTCCACCCCAGCCCCAGCCGGGACCAGAAGTCAACCTCATCCCTTTTGTGCAAGCTGCTAGCCTGGCTTCCTGACAGGGCCAGGGAGGGTCCTGGCTGGAGGTGGGTCTGTACTCTTTCCTGGTTGACTCATCTCAGTCACTGGGAGTGGCTGGCCTGGTGTGACCCTGAACCCAGTGTGGGCACTGGCACCAGCCCAAGGGTTCCCTGGTCACACCTGGTTGGGCCATGGGAGGAGAACACAGGTATCCAGCCTGGAGGATGGGGAGAGAGGTGGGTTGTTTGCCCAGTGGGCAACTAGTGTTTCTGGTGCTGCTGAGTTGTGAGCAGGCCCAAGGCTTAGCCTGACACAGTTGGGAGCCAGCCACTCAGACTGCCAGCAGGTTAGCCTGTTGCCCTGGGATGAGGGCAATCAGAGGCCCTGCCCTTATTGTCTGCCTGTCTTCTTGGGACTTCTGTGTGTTATATGTGTATGTCTGTCATCCCACACTCCCAGTAATGTACACGCCCACGTGAGTGTTTGCACACACGTGTGTACTCCTCTCTGCTTGCCTCTGGCACCTCTGCCTGGGACCTCAGTGTGGGGGCCGTCTGTTGACATCTCCTGAGGTAACTCCTAGGGCGTGACTCACTCCTCTCCTGCCCCAACTTGTCCCTTCTCCTTCCCAGAGCCCCTATCCCTGGTGGCAAGGCAAGGGGCTGGGCGTCTTGTCACAGAGCCCTGGATCCTCCTGATTTGGGGCACCAGGTCATGACCCATCTGGCTAGTAGGTCACTACCCTGGCCTCAGTTTTTCCCTCAAAGCCTGTGGCTGCTCCCCCCCCCCACACTTCATACTCCGACCTGGGAAAGAAACAATTAATATCTGTAATGAGGTTTCCATACCACCCCCGCTGCGGGGGTTCTGCCTGATAAACCTGTGGAGCAGCTCTCTATCCTACCCACAGGCCCGCCCAGCTGAAAGGGAGTTTACCTCTTGGCAGGGGGAAACTGAGGCAAGGTGCCAGATCATAGCTTCCAGTCCTCACTGGTTGTTCCCATCTCTCTCTGTCCCCAAGACTTAACTCCTTTCCTCAAGGGGACTATGACTCCTATGACTCCTCTAGACTTGGGCAGGGCCAAAGTAACTAGAGATGCCATGCCCTTATGGAGGTTCCAGAGACTGACACAAGAGGAGGCTCCTGGCCAGACCCAAGAGAGGGAGGCAGGGCTCTGGGTGGCAGGACTGTCAGGCCTGGAGGGCATCCCAAGTGCTCACACCCTCAGGTGCTGGCATCAGGCACCAGGTAAAGGTTTTTGGCTCTGTTTTGGAGTCTTGTGAGCAGCTGGGCAGACTGGTATCGATGCCTCCAGACCAAGGACTCACCTGGGGAGCGCAAAGCCTGTCTCCCAGGGCCCTGCAGGACTACTGTCCTCCTTGTCCTCTGGGGGTGCCCTAGGCCTACCTCCAGGCATGTACCTCTGCTGCACCTACAGGGTCTTAGGACCCAGGCCCACAACTCCTGAATGGCAGAGAACCCTCTCTGGGAACAAGGAATGTCACCCATCCAGTTTTCCAAGACAGGCCCTGGCCTGGCCCTGTTAGGGGCCAAGGACTGTGAGGTGGGGGGTTGGGGATGGAAATAGTATTCTCATCATCCCCAGGGCGACCTGGCCAGCAGGGATCAAGCCCCAGGCTTGGGAGGAGGGGACTACAAGTCCCATCAGCCCCTGGGGTGGAGGTTGCATGGAGTCTGGAGATCGGTGTCTAGGGAGCTTGGGGGCCAGAGCCCTCATTTTCCACACTTCCATGTCATAGCTGAATGGGCTCCACCTCTTACTTAGCCCCTTTGTCAATCTATCCCTGGGGAGGCCTGCCTGCTCTGCAGTTCTTTGCTTTCCCAAGGTGAGAGAGGGAGTTGTGGCCCTTGCCTGAGTGCTCTGAGCCCCAACTCTGTCCCTTCAGCCACCCCCTTCGTAACAAAGGTGAAAGAGCTGCGCCTGCAGAGAGATGACTTTGAGATCTTGAAGGTGATCGGCCGAGGAGCTTTTGGGGAGGTGAGCGAAGGGCCTGGGGCAGGTGAAGAAAAAGGGGTTAGTGCTTGGCTTAGGCTGACTCTAGTCTTAATATGGCCTCAGGTCGCCGTGGTGAGACAGAGAGACAGTGGGCAAATTTTTGCCATGAAAATGCTGCACAAATGGGAGATGCTGAAGAGGGCCGAGGTCAGTCTGGGGTCTGGTGGGACTTGGGCGTCATGCACTGGGATGGGAGGTACACTGCTAGCTGGGTGTGAAAGGCTTCAGGCCATGGCAGATTCACTAGTGCCACCTTCAGCAGTCACCCGTCTCCTAGCCCTTCCTCACAAGAGTAGGCAGGATTGTCCCCATTGTCTTTATGGTAATACTGAGGCCCAGAGCTGTAAAGCATGGGCTCAGGCTCACCCAAGGCAAGCCTGGAACAGAGCACAGTTGAACCCTCTGAATGAGTCCATAAGCTTAGGAGTCTTCATCCTCTGAGCTGGCCAGGCGTTCCTGCGCTTCGATCCCACCTGCTGCACTCATTCCTTCAAACCCATTGCAGACGGCTTGTTTCCGAGAGGAGCGGGATGTGCTGGTGAAGGGGGACAGCCGTTGGGTGACCACGCTGCACTATGCTTTCCAAGACGAAGAATACCTGGTAAGGGCAGGGAGAAGTTGGCCCGGAGACAAAGGTGAAAGCCCTTGGGGGGGGGACTGAGTTCTACTGGAATCTAGAGGCCCACCCTTCCTGCCAGTTGCCTGGCATCTCCTGCTTGAGCTCTGGCTGGAAGCTGGCCACCCTAGAGCTGCTGGGGAATACACATACACCATCCCAGACCCTCCCACAACACCACTATGAGATTCTTTTTTTTTTTTTTTTTGTCTTTTTGAGACAGGGTCTCACTATGCAGTTCAGGCTGACCTTATGTAGCTCAGGCTGGTCTTGAACTCACAGCAATCCTCCCGCCTCAGCCTCCCGAGTGCTAGGATTACAGGCATACGCCACCACACCTGGCTCCTAGTCTAATTCTTGTACCCATCCACTGCCCTCTAGTACCTGGTGATGGACTACTATGCTGGTGGGGACCTCCTCACATTGCTGAGCCGCTTTGAGGACCGTCTCCCACCTGAGCTGGCCCAGTTCTACCTGGCTGAGATGGTGCTAGCCATCGACTCGCTGCACCAGCTGGGCTATGTCCACAGGTAGGCCTCTAAGCCCCCACTGACTGCTCTGGGCACTCACCATGTGCACACTGCCATTCAGGGAGCTCATATATGTGCTTTTCTGGTCCCTCCTTCCAAAAGACCTCAGGCAGTGAGGGCTGCCAGTGCAGCCACTTGATAGTTGAGAAAAATCAGAACTTAGCACAAGTAAGCCCCTTGCTCAGGACAGCTCAGCCAGTTGAAGCTAAAATCTACAGTGAAATCTGACTTCTATGTCTCCAGTAGCATGCTCTATAGCCCCTAGGTTCATCTATGGATCCTTTCCACCAGCCTAGCCGCCTCCTTTCTCCTGGCTACCAGCCTCCTCTGCTGTTATACTCATGCACTCTCATGGCTCATGTGTTCACACAGGAGCTCCTGAGAGCAAGCATGCACCTAGGAATATGCTTCTTTCCCCTCCCCTCCCTTCCCCT
>PVKA01055296.1:0-10380 GCA_004027165.1 Ctenomys sociabilis
CTTAAGTTTTCCAAGCTAGTCTAGAATTTGTCATTTTTTTTTTTTTTACCTTCCAGGGTGCTGAAAATAGAGGCAGGTACTAGAATTTCTAGTTAAGAACTTAGATAATGAAAAATATTGAAAGAAGAGCCATATTTTGGTTGTCAAAATTATTTCAAAATCTATTCTTTTCTTATGATCTAACCATCTCCTTCTTTGGTCTTTACTCCTAAAGGAAAGACCAACTATGAAGATAATAAAAGAGATAAGTGGCCACTGAGGGCTAGGACCTAGAAGGGAGGAACAGAGGACCATATGCAATATTTCTATCAGTAAAATGAGTTTTTATGCTGCTCCCACAGTAGAAGCAGGTCATTATGTATTTGCCTGAGCCACAGAACACACAATGCCAAAAGGAAACCCCAGCATAAACTGTAAACACAAGGCGGTGGTACCTGTTACCACATGTTTACAAATTGCAATGAACTCATCTCTCTGACCAGGGTTATGGATAAAGCATACCCGTGCATTTGGAGGACACGTGAGAGTATGGAGATTCTGTGGCTTGCTCACAAATCTACAAGGTCCACAAGAGTCAGATGCAAGGAAGGTGAATGAAGCTGCATCAGTGCTTTCAAGTAAACTTTTGTTGCTGTACAAATGTTTACATTCTTTGACAGAATGCCTTAATGTAGTGATGTCTTTCAAAACACTGGGGCAAAGATGAGAAGTTCACACAGTGGCTATTTGGACTGCAAAGAAATGTGTGCATTTTGGAAGCGGTGGAGAAAGTGTGAGGATTTGTATTTATCTATGGATATTATTTATTTATTTATTTTTGTATTTTAGGGAAGGGTCTACAGGGTATTGAGGATCTCACTACTAGATCAAACTCATGGTGATTCTCCTGTTTACAGCCTCCGAAAAGCCGGGATTACAGGGGCGCACCACATCGCCCAGTCTCAATCCCAGGTCCGTGTGCTCCAGAGGTAGGGCCAGCTGGCCCCCGGACCTGAACCCTCCCAGCCTCTGTGCCTGCTTATAGGCACTTTAATTTGCGGAGTTGTTTGGCCCGCCCTATCTATTTATGTTTTTGAGAGAATAAAAAATAGTAAAACAAAACATTAGAAATGATACAAAATTTCACTAAACAAAGTAGTAGGAATTCCACAATGGTTGTTGAACTAAATGATGATGGTTTCACTTAGTTGTTATTTATTTATTTATTTATTTATTTATTTATTTATTTATTTATTTATTTTGTGGAACTGAGGATTGAACTCAGGCCCTTGTGCTTACCAGGCACTTAATCTACTGAGTCATCTCGGTGGCAGCTCTCAGCATGCAATGTTGTCATTAAAAAAAAAAAAAAAAAAAAAAAGTTTCCCAAGCACTATGCAAATCAGTGTCGAGACTCCTCAAAAGACTTGGATTAGAGATTTCACTGAACCCACCTATCCCCTCCTGGATATTTTTCCACAGGACTGGTTTTGGTAATTTTCCTGTGTCCATGAGTTGACCATTGTGGTCAGAGGCAAGAGTAACCAGCTTTGATTTCCACGGCCCAGGTAGAGCTGTGCTGTGCCAATCCATGCAGATCAACCCTCAATTCATTAGCATCATGCAAAGGAATCTTCAGCTCATCAGGTCTTTGAGGAGGATTTCCAAGAAAGGATTGCTGAAGAACAAGTTGCGCTTACAGTATGGAGGGGACTTTTGTTTCTTGTTGCATCTGTGATGTCTTTGGTATCATTGTTGAGAACTACACGCTGCTGGCACTGTTGCTGCAGAAAACACAAAATTGGTGCCCTTAATACCTCTGATGCATACTGGGCCTATAGCTTCATGTGTGTCACTGAGATCTAATAGTTTGCATTTTATGTTGTTCGAATTAACATGTTGGATTTGTTATGTATCACAAAGTGGAACAAGGCCAGATCACACTCTCTCTGTCCCTGTGTCTGGCTCTCTGTCTTTCTCTGTGTCTGTCTCTCTCTCTGTCTCTGTCTTTCTCTCTATCTCTCTTTGTCTGTTTGTCTCTGTCTCTATGTCTGCCTTTCTGTCTCTGTCTGTCTGTCTCTAACTCTCTCTGTCTGTCTCTCTTTGTCTGTATCTCTGTCTTTTACTCTTTCTCTTTCTCTGTCTCTGTCCTTGTCTCTTTCTGTCTGTCTATGTGTCTGTCTGCCTCTGTCTCTCTGTCTGTCTCTCTCTCTCAATCTCTCTCTGTTTGTCTTTCTCTCATTTGTTTATTCCTTGGTAATACGCCAAATCCCACCTGCATCTGATGCCCAGATTCCTGTGTTCCTTATTGTCACTCAGAACAACCAGAAGAAGAGCAGGTCTGAATTCGGCAAGTGTTAGTCTTCAGTGGCTCTCAACAGAGTCACACGTAGACCAGGGATGTTGCTTAGCAGCATGCATGAGGTTCAGAGTTCGATTTCTGGTACCAAAAGAAAAAAGAAAGAAAGAATGACACCTGAGGGGAAAGAGACAGGAACACATGTAATTAAAACGAGCCTTTTCTATGTATTTTCTTGATGGAATATTTCATAGTTATCGTGTTTTGAGGTCACTGTTGCTTTCCTAACAGTTAGTCAATTGCCAGGCATAGTTTGGAAGAAAGAAATGTAAAGTTCAGCATAGAGAGGGGACCTACAAGTCAAGGCCTGGTGACACAGCGGTGCCTAAGGTCACAATGACATCACCAGCGTTGTCTCAGTGGGCACATTGCCCATTCTCCTGGTCCCACTCTGTGACAGAGAGGCAGGGACAGCTTGTCACATCACATACCTTATGCTCCACAGAAAGGGTCGCCTGATGGACGACGTACACTTGATGCTTGAAAGGAAACACAGTGCGCTGTGTATGCAGAATGGTGAGAAGAGAACATTTTGGACCCCCTAGGAAGCCCACTTCAACTCCCCATCCAGCCAGGGGTCAAAGAAGGTGCAGATTTTCCTTACTGCTGTGCATGACCAAGACAGCAACCCAATGGCCTGCTTTAGAAGGACCAGGTAAAACTGCTAATGATGGATCGATGGGTGACCCACAATGGCCCAGCTCTGCAGGGGATTTGCTTATTGGGTGCTGGCTAATAGAAGCCTCAGGACAGTCACCTGCAGGCTACATTATTGCTTGCGCATGATCAGAGATGGCCTAGTTTCTTTCTGGATGACAAGTGGGTATGCTGACAACTTGAGGCTCATAGGGCTGCATTGTACTGAGAGAAGTTTGACCTTTGGGGGGAGTAGGTCAGGGAGGGTGGCAGCTGCTGCTGGAGTCTGCATCCTCCCCGGGTCTCCCTGTCATGACTTCCTGCTAGAGGTAGACCAGTGCAGCTGACGGTGAGGAGATTTTCCTGGGTTTTCCATAAAAGTAGATTTCAATAGATGATTATAAACCACAGGAAGTGGTTTATAAATCACAGAAAAGGATTTCGGTAGGGAAGATGGCTTAGTAGAATAAGTAAATGCCTGGAAAGCACAAGGGCCTGAGTTCAATCCCCGGTTCTACAAAACGGAAAGAGAAAGAAAGAAAGAAAGAAAGAAAGAAGGAAGGAAGGAAGGAAGGAAGGAAGGAAGGAAGGAAGGAAGGAAGGAAGGAAGGAAAGAAAGAAAGAAAGAAAGAAAGAAAGAAAGAAAGAAAGAAAGAAAGAAAGAAAGAAAGAAAGAAAATGATTTAGTAAGCAGAGGTCAGAGAAAAACAGCACCCCAAGGTGGATGCGTTACAAAAATAGGTGTGAGTTTTATCTCAAATATTTGAATATTTGGGTCCAAGTTGTGTTTCCAAGCCTATGGGAAGGGACTTACTGCATGGGCTCTGTGTCAATCTATAACTGAATGAAAGAAAATATGGGTGGGTGGGGGATGTAGCTCAGAAGCACAAGCACCTGCCAAACTAAGCACAAGGTCTCAAGTTCAATACCTGGTAACCTCCAAAAAGACAAAAATGTCATTTCCACTAAGTGGGGTGCTATTATGCCATAAACAAGGAGGACCTTCAGTCATGTGTAGAAAAATGGATATATTTTTGAGATCTTAATGGTAAGTGAACTAAATCAGACACACAAACTTAAATTCTCTTATAAAAGGAGCCCAAAATATACATAGAGAGCAAAAACAGAAGTATAATAAATAGGAACATAGATTGTTCTCAATCAATTTTTCTCAATCAGAATAAAATAAAGATCTGGATAGGAAGCCTGCAGGGTAGGGAAATTTTAAAATGGGGTGTCTTAGGGCTGCTCAAATAGCTCAGCGGATTGAAGTACCTACAAGCAGGTGCATGGTCCAGGGGTTTAATCCCTTGGGCCTGCTGTGCGGGCCCTGCTCCTAGGGTGCACTGAGATGAGAGAGGGCGTGGTGGTGTGCGCCTGTAATCCCAGCTCTTGGGAGGCTGTAAACAAGAGGATCACTACGAGTCCTATCTAGTAGTGAGACCTTGAAAACCCTGTAGACCCTTCCCTAAAGTAGAGGAAAAAAACAATAGTGGCATGTCTTATTTATACACAGCAACTACATACAAGGAATATGAATATCATGTGCTATATGAACTAATAAAAATTTCCACAAAATAAAGACACATTGGATGCAAATGTTGTCTCTTTAAAGAAGACATTAAAAAGTAGCTTTTAGATTCTCCAACATAATCTCATTGTTCCCAAATACAAAGGCTTAGTGAAATACAGGTTCATTATGTGATTGCTCGCCCAAATGAAATGCTGCTTTTTTAAAGCAATAAAGAAAGGACAAGACCTGAGAACAGGGGCACCAACATACAATTCCTGTTACTAGGAAGTCTGAGACCAGAGCATTGCTATTTTGAGCCCAGGTTGGATAGCTCAGAGACTCAGTAAAGACCCTGTCTCCAAATGGAAGTGAACAAAGATTATGTATCAGTGACAAATACTGTAATTATAAAACATGGATCAAAATAAAGAGTAATGATCCAAGTTCTGCTTCCTAAATATGCAAAGCAAGAGGTGAAATGTAGTTTTAGTTCAGATTCCTTTTTTTTTTTTTTCACTGTGGGTGGCTTAACCCACCCGGGGCTCAGGGCTGATGTGCTATATGGGGCCTGGGATTGAACCGCAGTCCTGGCTTGCCTAAGCAGGGGCTGTAGACTGCTGAACTATCTCACCAGCTCCAAGATTCATTTTTTTTCTTCACCATTATACAAACTCCCCACTGCCACAAGAAAGAATTATACTAGATGCTAAGAAGGATATTATCTCTGGCCCTTGTCCTTAACCCTGTATTCCCTCTTGTGTCCTCTGATTAGGCTGCCTGCTGGGCCACCAAATGCCACTTTGGACTTTTAATTTTGGATTCATGTCCTTCTTTCTGCATTCCATCCTGCTACGGGGTGCCTATGTTCATCCATTTATTATCAGGCACAGACATGGTTTACTCTGAGTTAACAGACAAAGCAATTGTATTCTTAATCCAATCAGTACTGATGAACTCAGGAAATAGACTCCATAATTTCTTGTTAAGTGCAAGGCACCCTTTGAAAAAAAACCATACCCTCTCCCCAACTGTGCAGTACTGGAGCATCTTGGGATAAGTCAAACCCACTTGGATGCTTTCCAAAAGTAAGAACACTGTTTGCTCCCCAAATTATTCAACCTAGCAGGAACCAAATCAATCTCAAGTCATCTGCTGTATGCTCCACTCTACCCACTGAGACGTGTGCAATATTATTCCAAATTATTTTCATGTTTTCTTAGAAAGACACGTGCATATTTCAGAGTTATCTGGCCCATTTTCAAATTATTCATTTTCACCATCAAAATCCATTTTCCTTCTCTTCTACAACCTGAAAACACCGCAGCCCTTCAAACACGAGGGTTTTCTTTGAAGAGCCTTTTCGTAGAGCAATATTGGTGAATATAAATCCTTTCTCTAAGAGATTATTGGGATTTTTGTGGCCTGCCTGATCTCAGATTTGTAGACTGTCTCCATCAAAGATGAGTTATTTTAAGTCAGCTGCCAGCAAGTAAAAGTAAATTGAGTAGCACTACGGTCTAATGGTGGGGATTTTTATACTGAAAAATAAATGCTGTCAGAGTTATTCTGATACTTGGATGTGGTCTCTGTTAATGAGCAAACAGAGGCATTTGTTATATATTCAATGCAATACTCACAGGTAGAAAGGTTTTCATTCATAAGATCTTGGGATACTTTTAATCCAAGCGTCACACAGAGAGAGTTAGGGTCTTGTGAAATATCCACTTCATGAGGCGCATATGGGTTGAATAAGAATGCATGGCTCCTACCTTGAGCATTCACACAGCTTTATTTGGAATTTATGTTTTATTTACTGCCGAGGAAATGCCTGTTTAACTATATTTAAACTGCGGTTGCATGAATATTTAACGTGATGGTTCCAACCCAAAGAACATTTTTATGATGGGATAAACAACTGAAAAATATTCCACTCCACTTAAGGCTTGCAAAACCTTTCCCTTCATACATTGATATTCGCAATCTTAGTTATTAAAATAAATAGACTGAGAATAAATAGGCTATTTCCAGTCCTTTCTATTATGGAATTAAAAAGAAAATTAGATAGACTTTGCCAAAAATATGCAAAACTATCAGCAAAAGACGGAAACAAATTTAGTGTAATAGCCCCAATTACTAGTCTGTACTTGGAAGATTTTTACGTACTGTATCACCAAACTTCTTTGATAACTGATGCTTAGACAAATAACTCGCTATTATTGTGGAATGCTGGACTGTGTTGGATTGTGTCGCCCAGTTCAGGCACCTAAATTGGTTTAATGACAATGGACTGCTCATCTTTTGTCTAGACAAAAAAAAAAAAAAAAAAGTGTACAGAAAAGAAGAATCATGCTTTGAGTGGACATCACTGACCATATAAGAAATATAAAGTTCATGTGTTGGTATATAAGCCTTGCTCTATCTAGGTCTTAATCATCCAGCAGAAAAGTATAAAAAGAAAGTATACATCACGGGGCCATAATATTAAGTTGAGCTGTAAATGGCTATGGTCAACAACTTCTTCGGATAACTCACTATTGTTGTGGAATGCTGGACTGTGTTGGATTGTGATGTCGAGTTCAAGCACCTAAATTAGTTGAATGACAATGGAGTGCCCACCTTTGACAGGTGTAGACAAAGGAAGGGGTATAGAAAGGAAGAATCATGATGTGTGTGTATGGACAGTACAGTTGGGATAGATATGGTGTGCTTCTACATAAGTCTATGAGAGGCAAGATTTGCAGTAATAGTGGTTGGATAAGATATTATGTCAGCTTCTAGTACTATGGACAACCACTAGGAAGATAACAAGGTAGAAAGTATTAATTATTGAATCTGTGATATAATCCAGCTATAAAAAATAAAATAAGTATATAGGTACACTCTCTTCATTTACTGATTAGAGACATCTGCTATAATAATGTCTGTAAGTACAATATCGCGTATGCGCCTTGTACGACAGCAAAACATTACAAAAACAGTTTGCAGTGTATTAATTTATCGAATCTGTCCTGTTAATTTGTCTTGAAACTGTCTCATTGCTATTTGTTCTTCAATTAAAAAATAAAAAACAAATGAAACAATCGCCTAGAATCGAAAGTTAGAAAGACAACAATAAAGATTGTGGACCCCGTTTGAACAGGTTGAGTGGAGGGAGACAGAGGAAACAACTGTATGGATCAGTTAATACGCAGTTGCCAGGCCCAAACAGACTACAGTGAGAAGAAAGTATTTCAAGCGGCTACACAGGCCTGATCCAACAGCAATGCTACAGGGACAGAGCACAGAGTCACAGGACAAGGTCTTGCCTTGTAAGAAAACATATAACATAATCTGAGTCCTACACTTGCCAAGGACTTTTTTGTTACTTTTAGTGAACATGTAGCAAACCTGTCACTACACTGAAATTTTCCTGCCTTTGAATAAAAATGTTAAGGTTTTCCTTCTTTTCTTTCTTTCTTTTTTTTCCATATTTTAAGGAAGGGTCTACTGGGTGTTCAGGATCTAATTACCAAATGGCACTCATAGTTTGGAAGCCTGTTTAGAGCCTCCAAAGAGCAGGGATTATAGGCGTGTGGCACCACACCCAGTCTCAATCGCTGTTTCTTTTTTCTTTTCTTTTTTTAAATTAATTTTACTGAGAAAAATATGCAATGAGGCAGCTTTGAAACAAGTTGGTAGGAGAATTACAACAACTAATACATTGTTAATACATTGCATATTGTTGCCTTTGTAGAAGTCATTCATAACACAGGCTGAAGACATGATATCCTGGCCAAATACTATTAGTACAAATTTTCTTACTGAATTAAGAGATATTAGCTATATATGTATCCCAACTATTTTGTATATACAGACACAAAACGATCTTTCATTTCTTTTTTTTTTTTTTTTTTTTTTTTTTTTTTTTTTTTTTTTTTTTGTCTTTTTGAGACAGGGTCTCACTATGCAGTTCAGGCTGGCCTTAAGCTCACTTGGTAGCTCAGGCTGGTCTCGAACTCACAACAATCCTCCTGCCTCAGCCTCCCGAGTGCTGGGATTACAGGCATGCGCCACCACGCCCGGCTGATCTTTCATTTCTATCCCCTTTTTGTGTTTAGTTTTGTCAGAGATGGGTATTCCATTGCCATCCAAATATTGTAGGTGAGTGAATACAGCAAAATAATCCAATGTGGTCCAGGAGCCCATAATTACTAGTGGGTTATCCACAGGATTGGAAATGTCTGAATCTGATGACTTGAGCCTTTTAAAGCTCAGCATATTAATACGGCTTTATTTTATATATCTCATCTCTATACTTTTCTGCTGCATGCTTAAGACCAAGATAAAGCAAGACCTATATAACAAGAAATGTAACTTTTGAATCTGACAAGGTCAGTCAAGTCCCCTCAGGACTTATCCTGAAACCCTGTACCACACTTTCAAATAAAAGAGGACCAATCTCAATCGCTGTTTCTTTTTTCTTTTCTTTTTTTAACTTAATTTTATTGAGAAAAATATGCACTGAGCCAGCCTTGAAACAAGTTGGTAGCAGAATTACAACAATTAACACATTGCATATTGTTGTCTTTGTAGAAGTCATTCATAGCACAGGATCAGACATGAGGATATCATGACAAGGTCAGTCAAGGTCAGTCAAGTCCCCTCAGGATTTATCCTGAAACCCTGTACCACACTTTGTAGATCCCTGTGCCCTGGGGTCGGGGGTGGTACAGTACGCCTGGGATCAAATGCCCGGCCCCGCCCCGGCCCCGGCCTCAGCCCCTGCCCCTGCTTGCAGTTGCTTTAATCCGCGGAGCTATTTGGCTGGCCCTAAGGTAAAGATTTAATGGGTTACTGAGTTTACGATTGGCAGATATGTCTTAGCCCACCTTATGAGGCTCCTGATTCTGCTGACAAGATTTATGTTGTTTCACATGAACGAGATGGATTACTGGCATTAAGTAAAACTCCAGATAGTGCTTAACATCTCTCTTGTGTTTCCGAAATTTAGCATAGCTGGGAATCAACGCCAATGGTTCTCTAAATGTCTACAGCAAAGGTGGCAAGTCTATGGCACAGGTGTTTTTCCTTTAAGACAAAAAAATGTTCATGTGTGAGTTATTTATTTATTTATTTTCTCTAAAGTAAAATTTCAGTGTTCAGGTTCACTTGCAGCATTGGCAGTTTGGGGCTGCAGTTTGTCCATGTACCTCTAAAAGGTTTGCCTCCAACTGCACTGAATATAGCAACGTGTAACAGAAGGGTCATGCTTGTTATGCCTGTCATTCTGGTCTTGTAAATACATACTTCTTGTCATGACATGTCAAGTATTACTATACTGTCTTTCAAATAAAAGTTTGTTGTTTGGTTTTTTTTTCAATAAAGGATAATAAATGAAAAATAAGACACAAGAAAAAAAAAAGTTTGTCTTCACCGTTATAAACTCATCCTGAAAGGAGAGAGAGAAAACATTGGAGATATATATTTACAATATTTCTTTCTGTAAATATAATATCATGTATGCACCTTGTACAATACCAAAACATTATGAAAACAGTTTGCAATGTATTAATTTATCGAATCTGTATTGTTAAGGTGTGTTGAAACTGTCCGAGTGACATTTGTACTTCAATAAAATGAAAAATAAAATAAAATAAAATATTTCTTGAAAGCCAGCTGAGGAGGACGAATAGCTGTAATCCCAACGCTCTTGGAGGCTGAGACAGGAGGGTTGGAGCCAGGAGCCCAGCCTGGGCAGACCGTGCAGCAAAATATTTTTGTTGTTTTAGTACAGGGTCTACAGAGTCCCACTGTAGACCCTATGAATCAGACTCATAGTGATTCTCCGGGTTTCAGCCTCCCAAGTGCCGGGATTACAGGTGTGTGTCATCACACCCCATTTCAATCATTGTCT
>PVKA01055297.1:0-10378 GCA_004027165.1 Ctenomys sociabilis
TTTTTTTTTGTCTTTTTGAGGCAGGGTCTCACTATGCAGCTCAGGCTGTCCTTAAGCTCACTTTGTAGCTCAGGCTGGTCTCGAACTCACAACAATCCTCCTGCCTCAGCCTCCCGAGTGCTGGGATTACAGGCCTGCGCCACCACGCCCGGCTTTATAAAGAAAATATTAACATAAGGCCAGCCAGATAGCTCAGCTGACTAAAGTCCCTGTGTGCTGTGCTGGCCCCACCCCCAAGGTGGGCTGAGACAGTGACTTAGACTGGGCGTGGTGATGCGCGCCTGTAATCCCAGCGCTTGAGAGGCTGGAAACAGGAGGATCACTATGAGTCTGATTTGTGTAGTGAGACCCTCTAGACCCTATACTAAACACATTAAAAAAAAAATAGCAAACCACTTTCTCAATTTGATGAAAACCAGAAAGTCACAGTCCACAGACCTTATCAAACCCAGGTAGAAGAAACAGAAAATTCTGCAAACATAAAATAAAATTGCTGAAAACTGTGGGTGGTGGTGATCCCCTCCTGGAATCCCACTACTGGGGAGGCTAAGATAGGAGGGTCGCCATAAGTTTGAGTCCAGCCTGGAATGCATAGTGAATCCAGAATGGCCTGAAATACATAATGAGACCCTGTCTCACAAAAAAAAAAAAAAAATTGCTAAAACTATTGAGGATTGAACCGCAGAAAGCCAAGCCTGACTGCTTTGTTTAAACAGATATTGCTGGAGAGATGGTTCAACGGAATAAGTGCTTCCCTGGCAAGTGCAAGGACCTGAGTTCAATCCCTGGTTCTAGGAAGAGAAAAAAAAGCAGGCCCTTAACAACTGAGCTAATGGGCAGCCCCCCTCCCGCAGCCCCCCTTCTCCCTGAAAACTATTGATAGAGAAGAAATGTAAACAGGCAATTGCTGAATGATCGCTGCATTTATTCTCCGGGGTATTAACTCTAGATAAATTAATTTTTTAAATTAATTATTTATTTTTTTATGGAACCAGGGATTGAACTCAGGCCCTTGTGCTTGCTGGTAAGGCACTTATTCTACAGAATCACCTCCCTGGCCCCTAAATGAAACGTTATGTTCCTACAAAAACAACTGTACACAAATGTTTATAAAATTTTTATTTGTAATAGCCTAAAGCTGGGAACAATTTAAATGTTACTTGAGAGCTAAGTTATAGGATTTTTTTTTTTCTGTTATTGAGGATCAAACTCAGGATCTTGTGCTTTCCAGGCAGGAGCTTATGCTGCTGAGCTATCTCCCCAGCCCTTGAGAGATTAGTTGATAAACTGGTATGCTGATACAATGGAGCATTATGTTGAAAGAAGCTTGTGATTTCATATATATGAAGGTCTAGGAAGTGCAAAAACACATCAGTGGTTTCCTGGAGCCCCACTTTGAAGGACACGACCAACTCCCAAGGTGAAAAAGGAACTATTTTATTTTTGTCTTTTGAGACAGAGTCTTGTTATGCAGTTCAGGCTGGCCTTCAACTCACTTTGTAGACTAGACTGATCTCGAACTCACAACAGTCCCCCTGCCTTAGCCTCCCCAGTGCTGGGATTACAAGCATTCACCACCACACCCAGCAGAATAAAGAACTTTTTGAAATAATCAAATTTTTTCCACAGTTTGCGGTGGTGGTACTTATAACACAGTGCTCAAAACCCATCAAATTTTTGAGAACTTAAAGTAGACATGGATCATATTAGAATTTTATTTTTTTATTATTATTTTTTAGTGTGTTTGGTTGTTGCAGGATCTAACTCCGTAGGTCAGACTTGTGGTGATCCTCCTGCTTTCAGCCCTCCAGCGCTAGGATTACAGGCATGGGCCACCACGCCTGGACTGTGGCCAGCTCAGCCCATCTAGGGGTGGGGCTGGTGTAGCATGTAGTGCTGGGGATTGAACCTTGGTCCCTGTGCTTGCCTAAGCAGGCGTTTTATAAGCACTTGCCTGGCAAGTACAAGGGCCTGAGTTTAATCCCTAGTTCCACCAAAACAAAACAGGCACTTTAGTCTGCTGAGCTATCTTGCCAGCCCTCAATAAAGCTTATTATTAAAAGAAAACAAAGGGCTGAGGAGATAGCTCAGTAGAATAAGTGCCTGCCTGGCAAGTGCATGGTCCTGAGTTTAATCCCTGGTACTGCAAAAATAAATAAATAGAAAAGAAAAAAAAGTGTAGTTGTTTTTTGTCTTTTTGAGACAGGGTCTCACTATGCAGTTCAGGCTGGCCTTAAGCTCACTTTGTAGCTCAGGCTGGTCTTGAACTCACAACAATCCTCCTGCCTTAGCCTCCCGAGTGCTGGGATTACAGGCCTGCGCCACCACACCTGGCTTTTTTTTTTTTTTTTTTTTTTACCAGGAAGTAGACTTGGGACATTGCACTTGCCAGACAGGCACTTATGCCACTGAGCTATCTTCCTGGCTCTCATGTAGGAATTTTTAATCAGATATTGAGAGGGATCTCTATGAGGTGTTACAGAAGAAAAGCAAGTTGCATGGTACTAAGTAGAATATGGTGATCTTCAAGGCAACCACAGTGGAGGAAAACCTTCTTGACCCTGTGTGGAGTGATGTTTGCAAGTCCATGGATAGGTCTTTGGCAGAAGCATACACAACAGGCTGGTGACATAGGTTATATGAAAGGGGTGCTAATTGAGGAAGAATGTATTAAATTTTTTCTCTATGTCCCTGGATGTTTTCCAAGGAATGTTATTACTTTCATAATTAAAAACACTAAAGATAAAAGGGATGTGAGAATAATATATACATAAATATACACATAGGATAATATATACGGGAAGAGCTCTGGCAGAGGAAGAGCCTCCTAGCCACTGTAAGAGGGTTAACAAGAACAAAGTTGTTAGACTTGACAAAAGGAAAGGAAAGAAAATTCTGAGTTCAATCCCAGGTTCCACAAAAAAAGGAAAAAAAAAAAAGAAAGAAAGAAAGAAAATCCATGACTGCTAAGAATCCATTTAAGCCATGGAGTGGGAGCTAGAAGTTACACAGAAGTTCACGGAAAGCAGGGATAGTTCAAAAAGAAGGACTTTGAGTGGGGGCCTCTTGTTTAGGACCTTTGGTCATAACTGGAATAAACAGGACAGTTAGAGAAGGGGTTACCACCCTAACTGGAAACTGCCCCCACCCAGGGTCAAAGATTAAACTGAGGGACTTGTGCATGTTAAGCAAGGGCTCCACTGCTAAGCTCTCTACACCCCAGCCCTTTTGAGATAGAGTCTCACTCTGTCACCCAAGTTGGCCTTCAACTTGCCACCTTCCCATCTCAGCCCACTGAGTTGCCTTGGATACCAGGCACACCACACCATGCCCAGCCCTTGGAGGCTTTTTGGAGGAAAGGACAAGGATACCTGTGTCATTTCGACAATGAAGAGAACCAGTGAAGAGAAACTGGCCAAAGGTGTTCAAGAATGTGGGTAACTGGTGGTGATAAAAAAAAAAAAAAAAGCCTTCTGTGTTAGAGGGGAGGTGCAATGAGGCAGAAACAGATGTATCACTTCCTCAGAACTTAGTTTGTTTCATTCACAGCTGCTGTAGACCTAGCAACAATTTTCCAGATCCCTGTCTAATTAATTAATTTTGGTTCATTGAGACAGAATCTACCTCACTAGTGCAGGCAAGGCTTGAATAGACTGGCTTTGAACTCCACACAGTCCACCTGTCTCAGCCTCCCAGGTGCTGAGATTGCAGGTGTTCACCACCATGCCTGACTCCTGTCTCTCATTTTAAAAATGCAACTTTCTAAGAGGCAGCTGAGCCTAGGTTTTGGCCTGCTCTCAAGCACCCTGTTGCATGTTCTAGTGCGAGACACTCAGAGTCTGAGCCTCAATTTTCTCACTGGCAAAATGAGAATGGGATTAATAATCTCCTTGGCTCCAAGTGCTGCACAAATTACAAGAATGGCTGTGCTGTTGCTCAGCAGTGTAGAGCGAGCGATAACTGGTGAGTCCCGACCCATCTGCCCGATGATGTCACAATGCCCCTCTGGGCTCCAACTTCTCCATCAGGGAGCTTTAGATTCTTTGGAGCCAAAGAATGGAACTGACATGTGAGAGTCCTGTCAGCTGAAAGGCTCATGAGCATACTCCTTTGCCAAGATCCTGGTGAACAGGCTCTCGCCCCAAGATTGTCTCAGAAATTGATTTACTTTGGAACATGATCGTTCTTGGCTGGATGCTTTTTGTTGGGCTTGCGTGTTACATGGGCACATTTCCAGAGGCAATGGTAAGTACTGGTCTTGTGCATAAATCTCCAGTCACCCGTTCTAGCTCTGCCTCAGCCTCTTACGGGACTTCTGACTGAACAGGAAATACAGCTGAGGTTTCTCCACGAACTGGGAGTCCAGATGGAAATGGGAACAGAGTTGGTTTCCCAGACTCCTCCCTGTCCCATGGGAGCACCCGTCTTTTACATTTTTAAGTCTTTCTCCCCCTTCCCTTGAGCTGTTAACATCATCACTTGTTTCAAGATATTATGGGCTGGACATGGCGGCGGATGTCTGTCATCCCCACATTCAGTAGGCTGAAGCAGGAGGATTGCTGTGAGTTTAGGGCCAGTCTGGGCTATAAAGTGAGTTCAAGGTCAGCCTGAATTGCACAGTAGAAACCCCGTCTCAAAAGATTTTTTTTTTTCCGGAACCAGGGATTGAACTCAGGCCCTTGCGCTTGCCAGGGAAGTGCTTATTCCACTGAGCCATCTCCCCAGCCCCTCAAAAGATTTTTTTAAAAAAGACATTATGGAATTTATAAGGAGTCTTGCTGGAGACGGTGACTGACTTCTAGGTTTTAAGTGGAGTAGGTCAGGAGTGGCTGGCAGGAAGAATTGCGGGCTCTTCCAGTCGCTACACAAAGGCACTTACTTAGAGCCCCCTCTCCCTTAATTCCCTTTCTCGCTCAGCCTCCAACTCTGAAGTGGAAACAGAGACATCCTGTTCTGGAGAGCAAGACAAGGCAGAGGAGCTGGGCTTTGGAGGAAGATCTGCTCCTGTGAGTGGGTGTCCGGACGCATGGGGCTGGGTTGCCATTCCCAGGGGACCTGGAGCACCCCGGAGTCTCAGTGGGGAGCTTTCATCCTTCTCGAGGATACCCTGAGCTGTGGAGGGGGCAACGGCTTGCAGTGCATGCTGGGGAAAGCGGACTTGGGGATGACTGCTGAGGCAGCAGGCCGGCATTCAAGTCTGTCAATAACTATGTCTCATAGGTATTTTTTCCAAACACTTCCTGTTTATTTACTCCTCACAGTCTCCCTGCTGCTGGGGATTTAACTCAGGCCCTTGCGCTTGCCAGGCAAGTGCTTATTCTACTGAGCCATCTCTCTGGCCCCTAGACCACTATTTTTAACACCCATGTCAACAGACGGTAAAATGAGAGTTCCGGGAGATGGCTCAGTACAATAAGTGCTTCCCTGGCAAGTGCAAGGGCCTGAGTTCAATCTCTGGTTGCACCAAAAAAAAAAAAAGAACTTAAGTTCAAGTCCTGACTTTGCAATTTGCTAGCCACGTGACTTTGGGAAAATTTAAACTTCTCCAAACCAGTTTTTTTTATCTGTATATAGGAAATGTCTATGTCTTATTTATGAAGATTATATTTAAGAATTCATGTAAGACGCTTAATGCAAAGCTTGATGATTTAATGAAATATTAACTACTAAGCAAAATAATAAATGAGTCAATGGCCATTTATTGGTGACATCATAATCCAGTGCCACACAAGCAGAAATTCACTGCCTCTCACACTTACTCCACTGCCACCTGTCGGAGAGTCAGGTGTGGCAGCAGCCCAGTTGGCAAACCAGCTCCTGGGTTTCTTGCTTCCTCATCCCATTTCATTCAAAAAAATTTTTTTCCCCAAGAACAATTCCCTCTGCTAGAGAAAACTAAAATTGTTTTTTGTGCTGGGGATTGAACTCAGGACTTTACACTTATAGGCAAGCGCTTTACCACTGAGCTATCTCACTGGCCACAAGAAAACTAACTCTTGATAGTATTAATAACATACTGATTACAGGAGCAGGTTTTTTGAGAAGGTCCTCCAGAAGGTAGGGTTAGCAAGCCCTAGTCCCAGGCATACTGGGAGTAGCACAGGAGGGTTAACCTTGTTTTTCTCCATGTGCCGCAGGGTTTCTGAGACAGCTTTGGCTCAAGCATCGTGTGTGGGGAGTGCTTAGCCCAGCCTTGTTGTAATCCTGAATGAACCAAACTCCAGACCTCACTTTCTCCAGCTGTGAAATGTGCATAATAAATAGTTCATCTTCCTTTCCTTCCCAGAGGAGTTATATGTTTGCCCTGCAGGATGGAGTAATTCCTGTTTCACAGAATGCACAGCCTTAGGCACTTAAGGTGAACTGTTCATGGTGTACATAGACAGTTCTCACCATAAGCCCAGGGTGTTGCTCTTGGCATAGTGGTGTTCTTTGTATCAGATTGCATACAGCCAAGAGATGAACCTTTCGGCATTTGCTAAGTAGTTAAGGGTGTGATGCCAGTAGATCCTAGTGGCCACAGAACAGGGCCTTTGGTGAAGGTTTATTCAGCCCCAATACACCTGGCCTCCTGCCCTCCATCCCATTGCTGCTCACTCTGACTGGGTCCCCAATGTCAGAGGAGTGATGTCATAATTGGTATCTGAGCCCTGTTCCCCAGAATTGCCATGGAGTGGTGATAGCTCAGACTTGACCACGAAGATCCTCAGCCAGAGCTGCCATGCTGGGCCACCCATCACTTGGTCTTGAATGAAGACAGCGCATTTCCCAGGACCCAGGGCACAGAATACCACGCCTTCCAGAACCATCGTTTTCCCCCTGCAACCACCCACAGCTGCGCAAAAGCCCCACCATGATTGTTGTCTTATGGATGCTTCTCATTGCAGGAACCATGTGGAAGGGATTTAAATATCCCCCTGGAGGGGTGAGTGTTCCTTCAGCATTTTTCTCTATTCTTACTTCAAGTGTAGCTCCCTAATTTAACATACTAAAGCATGGAAGTCCAAAGCCAGTCATTTCAGAAACAAATACTCCTCTCTGTATTTAAAAAAATGTGATGATTGCTTACGAACTTCTACTGGCCATTCACACTCAGAATTGGCAGTTGTCCACTTTCATGGTTTTTGTTTTGTCTTCTTGAGACTGGTTCTCGATACACAGTTCAGGCTGGCCATGAGTTCACTTCATAGCCCAGGCTGGTCTCAAACTCACAATGATCCTCCTGCCTCAGCCTCCCGAGCGCTGGTACTGCAGGCATACTTCATGTGCTCTCTTGTGCATATTTTCTTATTAAGTTCTGCAGCCGGAGGTAAAGAAAATGCTCTGTGTGGCACAGTCAACGGGTTAAGACTTGGGTAATTTAGTCTGTCACACACCAATGGCCACTTCTATGTGCAGCCTTCCCTTTCTGCTACCAGCGCATGTCAACAAGTCCCGTGTAACTGTTCGAGTCCACACTCACTGCTCCTTTCAGTTCCCACACTGCTGAGGCCCCCTGGCTGCGGCCTTTGGTCAGACAAATGGGACACAGCCCCCTTCAGCACTTGGCAAGAACAGCAGTTGCCTCAGCCCTACACCCTGGCAACCAACAGACCAGCCTGATATATTTTTCTTTTCTCCCCCATTAGACACCCCTGGAAATAAGCAAGGATGATCCTGGTGAAGCCATGCAGCTCTGAAGCGCACTGGGCTAGCTGTGCAGTTCCTTTTGTTGGTTTCGCATAAAGTAATTGCACGTAATTTTGTCCTATGTAGTTAGTGCACTTTTTAAATGAACAAAGACTTCATATGGTTAACGTGAACAGGGAGGTGGGAAGGTGGAGCAGATGGGGTATGAATGGGCTCCTCTGCTGGACAGTCCTCAAGGCTGGCCGGTGTACGGTCACTTTTCTCTCATTGCTGCAACAAGACACCCAACACTCGAAGTTAAGAAAGAAAAGCTTTATTTAGGTCAGTTTGCAGGTTTCAGTCCATAATCAGCTGGGTCCAAGGCAGGGTGGCACACAGCAGAGGACAGCAGCTCATGGTGGCAGAAGATAGCAAGGGCAGCAAGAGTAAGAAGGTGGGGGGAACAAACCTCTTGTCCTCCCTTATATTGAACACAGGTAGGTGTAGCACTAGTCCCAGGACTAGACAATGAACCAATCTCTAGATCCAGGTGCCTCCACAAGCCTCCCCCCACCCCAACCTGCATGAGGCCTGGAGGAGCATCCAGACATAAAACACAGACTAAGATACCTGGCTCAGTCTGCACCCTCTTCTTCTGAGGACAAATTCTCTAGAGCTCTTTAGGCCTGTTTGCCTACTCTCCTCCTTAGTCCAGGGTCCAAAAATGTTAAGATCCTGAGTTGGATCCCTGGTACCATATGCTGTGTTGGCCCCAAAACTGGATGTGCCTGTCATCCCAGCACTGAGGAGGCTGAAACAGGATCACTATGAGTCCAGGCTGTGTCGTGAGACCCTGTACCTAGATAAATAAAATAAAATAAAAAATTTAAAGAATTCCTGAAGTTGAGTATTACAAAGTGGCAAAATGAAGTTGAGAGGTTTAAGTAGCTTGCCAATATACACAACTCTGGGTTGTAGCCAAGATTGAGACCTAGAAGAAAAAAAAAAAAAAAACAGGCAAGGTAAGAAAAATCCAGGCAGGATTACCATGTCTATAATCCTAGCACTTGGGAGGCTGAGGCAGAATTGCTGCAAATTTAAGGCCAGCCAGGGCTACAGAGTTCAAGGCCAGCCTGAATTATAGGAAATCTTGTCTTGAGGAAGATTAAGACTAATGTGCTTTGTGCCACGGCAGGAGTCCAAACAGAATGGAATACCTGATTATATATATATATATATGTGTATGTGTATATATATATATATATATATATATATATATATATATATATATATACATACATACATTTGACAGGGTCTTGCTATGTAGCCCAGACTGGCCTCAAACTTGCAAACCTCCTGCCTACAAGTGCTGGAACAGGCATTTATCACCACATACAGCTTCTTGGGTTTTTGCTTTATGTGCAATTTTGTTTAATGTCTTTCTCATCTGAAAAGTAAAGTTGTCTGATGACTTTTAAAGACAAGCATGTGTAGAACTGCTTAAACTTCAATATGATGCAGGGAATTTATAAAACCATGGATGGCAATTTGAAGGATGTAAGACACACCAGTATCGCCGGGGGTGGCGGCACATGCGTATAATCCCAGCACTCGGGAGGCTGAGGCAGGAGGACTGTTGTGAGTTCCAGACCAGCCTGAACTACAAAAGTGAGCTTAAGGCCAGCCTGAACTGCATAGTGAGACCCTGTTTCAAAAAGACAAAAAAAAGACACCTAGTAAATCCTGGTGTCCAAACACCAGGATCTTTTTTTTTTTGGGGGGGGGGAGTTGGGGATTGAACTCAGGCCCTTGTGCTTAACAGGCAAATGCTTATCCTACTGAGCCATCTCCCCAGCCCCTAGGATCAATAAGTCCTTTAAAGGTGGTTTGGAGATTTCACACAGGGACTGGCAATTTGGGGATAACTGAGTTACATCGTTCAAGAGAAATGCACTCTTTCCAGCAAAGCAGACCTTTTAGGGTACAAAAAAAAAAAAAAAAAAAAAAACTTAAAAAAACCCTTTGTTATCTCAAACCTATCTGCTAAACTGCTTGTAAGTTGTTCATGTGTTGAATGAATTACCCTTTTTATGGAAAGGAAAATAAAATTCAAAAGCCATAAACACAACCGTTATAATTTCTGGATCTAGGCTCCTAAGCATCTCTTGTATTTCTCCTAAGATCCAGATTCAACACATGCTAGCTAAGCACTGTCCACATGCTCTGGTGCCCACTCCCTCGAGACTCTTCTCAGCATCTGTGCTATTATAGGGAATCAGACCCTACTCATATTGACAAGAAGAACTACAAGCAGCTCTACTCCTTCCTGCCAATTGCAGCAGGTAGAACTGGGGCACCCAACTGGGGCACAAAACTAGATGTGACTAATCTAAGGCAGTTCTCTTAACTGTGTGTCTGAGAGCACAGGACACCCCAAGGTGGGAGTGGACAAGGACAGACGTCAATGGAAGAGGCTGGAAAGAAGAGAACATGGGGGGTGAAATGAGCAGTGTGTACAGAGATAAGCCAAGACTCCACAGTCCAATGTGTCTAAGATTTCAACTGGGGAAAATGTTCAAGGTGATAAGAAATAACCCAAAGTTTTAATCAATAAATGCAGACCAATAAAAATATCAATAAAATATTTTTAATGCCTACAATTTCTCATATACATAAATTGTAAAACATTCAACTGTATATGCAAAAGTATATTCTCTTGCAGGTCAACAGCACCAGAAAACAAGCTAAGCTATGTAGTTTTTTTTTTTTT
>PVKA01055298.1:0-10385 GCA_004027165.1 Ctenomys sociabilis
AAGATATAACAGGGCCCTCAAATTTAAAGACCCAATTCAGAAATGGGCATCTGAGATGAATACACACTTCTCAGAGGACGAAATTAAAGAAGTGAACAAATATATGAAAAAATGCTCCACATCGCTAGCCATTCGTGAAATGCAAATAAAAACAACACTGAGATACCATCTCACTCCAGAAAGAATGGCTATCATAAGGGAATCAACCAACAACAAATGTTGGAGAGGTTGTGGGGAAAGGGGAACACTTCTCCACTGCTGGTGGGAATGTAGACTGGTATAACCATTGTGGAGGTCAGTATGGAGACTCCTCAAAAGAATAGGACTAGAAATTCCATTCAAGCCAGCTATCCCCCTACTGGGAATTTTCCCAAAGGATTTGGATACACTGTATCATAGAGATATATGTATACCTATGTTTATAGTAGCACAATGTGTGATAGCAAAATCTTGGAAACAACCAAAATGTTCATCACATGAAGAATGGTTGAAAAAGATGTGGTATTTCTATATAATGGAGTATTACTCAGCTATTAAGAATGATAAGTTTGAAATAGGGAAGTTTCAATAATTAATACATTGTTGCGTTCCCAGTGATTATTCATAGCACAAGATGCAGACATGATATTCTGTCCACAAATACTATTAGTGTGAATCTTTCTATTCTTTGAATTAACACAATGTAACTGTATATCTGTCCTAAGTATTTTGTATATACAGATACAAAATGGTGTCTATTTTTTTAATCGGTGTCTTCTTTAGAATCCCTTAGTACTTCTTTCATTATAGCTGTCGTTTTATTTACTTCAGAAATTAGTTCTGATCTGATTTCCTCTATACCTTTCTGTCATTATTTTTTTACTTTAGATGCTGTTATTTCAGAGATTTTAGTTGTATGATTTCCAGTTTCTTCTATGCTATTGTCTTCTGCTCTTGCTCTGGCTGGCCTCGGGGCCTGAGAATGCATTTTGCTCTTTCTCTTTTTCATTTTGTATAGGTCTTCTGACCCTTGGTGTAGAGCTTTGGTACAATTATCACCTTAGCACCAGGTCTCTTATCTACCAAGTTTAAACTTTTCAGGTAGGTGTGGCTTGGGTCTGGCTCCTGTGTTCCACTTCTCCTGCTGCAGTCCTTGGATGTGAATCAGCTGTGCCACTCTGGAAGGATCTTGTGCTCCTGGATAAATGGGTCCATGGTTCCTCTTGCCTCTCTGCAGGTAGTTCTGCCACAGGGTTGCACACTGGCCTTGTGCAGCCTGGGCACTGGCTGGATTGAGGGTTTGGTGGGCCTTTCAGTGTTGTTTCTTGTGTTTCTCAAGGAGCCACTGATGTTGGACACTTTTCCTTATATTTGTTGATCATTTAACTTCTTCATCTGAAAAGTGTCTCTTTGCTCCAGATGACTATTTTTAAACTGAGTGTCTGAATTTGTGAGATCTGCTTTTTTTTTAATTCTTTATGTATTCCAAAACTTACTTCTTTGTCTGAGGACTAGCTGAAAATACTTTTTTATATTCTGTGTGATTTTTTTCACTGTGCTGACGGTTTACTTTTCTGCACAGAAGTTTTTATTTGTTGTAATCCCATTTGTTCATTCTTGGTACTATTTATTATGCAAATAAGCTTTTGTTCAGAAAGCCTTTGCCTACACCTATGTCTTAAAGAGTTTTACATATCTGTTTCCATCAGATTGTTTCTGTTTTGATGTTAACATCTTTGTTCTACCCTGATTTTACTGTACTGCATAATGAGAGAAATGGTTTAAGGTTTAACCTTTGGCATATTTATAGCCAGTTTTTTCATCATCATTTATTAAAGAAGCTATGTTTTCCCTACCTAAGAGATTTGGTCTTATTGGTAAAGATACCTGAGTGTGACTGGATTTGTTTCTATTTATTCTCTTCTGATCACAAAGGGAACCAACCAAAGAAAATAACTGTAGATCAATCATTTTAATGAACATATTTGCAAAAGTGCTCCATGAGATAGTGACAATGCATAAAATTATGGAAAAGATCTCACACTTTTTCACAATGGGCTTGCTCTGAGAGCACAGATGTAGTGGAAGCCACCACCAAATCAAAGCCAACATGGGAAAGGAAAAGACTTGTATCAACATCATCATCATTGGACATGTGGATTCATGATCCACATGTCCTTCTGATCTACAAATGTGGTGGCATCTACAAAAGAACTATTGAAAAATTTGCGATGGAGTCTTCTGAGATGCGGCATGGTTCTTTCAAGTATGCCTGGTTGTGGATAAGCTGAAAGCTTATAAGCATGGTATCACCATTGATATCTCCCTGTGGAAATTTAAGACTAACAGGTACTATGTGACCATCACTGATGTCCCTGGACATAGAGACTTCATCAAAAAACATGATATAGGCACATCTCAGGATGACTCTGCTGTCCTGATGGTTGCTGCTGGTGTTCGTGAATTTTAAGCTGGTATCTCCAAGAACAGGCAGACCTGTGAGCACACCCTTCTGGCTTACACACTGGCTGTGAAATAATTACTTGTTGGTGTTAATGAAATGGATTTCCCAGAGCTACCCTAAATTCAGATATGAGGAAATTGTTAAGGAATTCAGTGCCTACACTAAAAAAATCAGCTACATCCCTGACACTATAGCTTTTGTGCCAATTTCTGATTGGAATGGTGGTGAAATATTGGAGCCAATATGCCCTTGTTCAAAAGACGGAAGGTCACTTGTAAAGATGGTAATGTCAATGGTACCACACTGCTTGAAGCTTCGGTTTGCATCCTTCCATGCACTCACCCAACTTACCATCATTTGTGGCTGCCCTTCCAGGATGTCTACAAAATTGCTGGTATAGGTTCTGTCCCTTTGGGTTGAGTAGAGCCTGGTGTTCTAAAATCCAGCATGGTGGTCACCTTTGTTCCAGTGAATGTCAGAACTGAAATCAAGTCTGTTGGAATTCACCATGAAGCTTCGTGTGAAGCTTTTCCTGGGGACAATGTGTTCTTCAACATTGAGAACGTGTCTGTCAAACATGTACAGTGTGGCACTGTTGCTGGTGATAGCAAAAATGACCCTCCAATGGAAGCAGCTAGTTTCACTGCTCAGGTGATTATTCTGAACCATCCTGGCCAGATCAGTGCTGGCTATGCCTCTGAACTGGATTGTCATGAAGCTCACATTCCTTGCAATTTTGCTGAGCTGTAAGAAAGGATTGATCGCAGGTCTGGTAAGAAGCTGGAAGATGGCCCAAGTTTTTGAAATCTGGTGATGCTGGCATTGTTCACATGGTTCCAGGCAATCACATGCGTGTTGAGACCTTCTCTGACTGTCCACCTCTGGGTCATTTTACTGTTGGTGATATGAGACAGACAGTTACTGTGGGTGTCATCAAAGCTTTGGACCAGAATGCAGTTGGAGCTGGCAAGGTCACGAAGTCTGCACAGGAAGCTCAGAAGGCTAAATGTGTATTATCCTTAATACCTGCTGCCTCAGTCTTAATTAGTGGTGGAAGACTGGTCTCAATTGGCCATTTAAGTTTAATAGTGAAAGACTGGTTAATGATAACAATGCATCAAAACCTTCAGAAGGAAAGGAGAATGTTTTGCAGACCATTTTGTTATTTCTGTGTGTGTGGCAGTTTTTAAGTTATTAGTTTTTAAAATCAATAATTTTTAATGGAAATAACCTGACCAAAAACCCGTTAGAGAATTGTGAGACCCATTAAAACAGTTTAATGAGAAAATAAAATCATACAGCATGACAAAGTAGAATTAAATCCAAGGATATGGGGATAGTTCAACCTATGCAAATTAATAAATGAAGTGTGCAACATAAGCAGACAGAAAGACAAAAAAAATCACAAAATCATCTCAATACATGCAGAAAAAACTTGATAAAACCTCAACATTTAAGGCCAGTGAGATAGGTCAGTTGCCTAAGACCCTGCTTTGGTAAGGACAGGGAAGAAGTTTAATCCTCAGCACAATATACGTCATTGGCCCCACCCCCAGAGACAGAGCTGGCCACTGAGAATGGGCTTGGTGGTGTGCATCTATAGTCCTAGCTCTGGATAGGCTGAAAACAGGAAGGATTACTATAAATCTGAGCTCTGTAGTGAGACTGTGTACCAAATACATTAAAACAAACAAACAGAAGTCAACACTTACTTGTAATGAAAAACTTTTGAAGAAAATAGGAATAAAAAGTCTTTATCTCAACCTGATAAAATGTTTTTATGACAAGCCAGTGGCCAACAATATAACAAAGGGGATGAAGTTGAAAGTGTATAGAGATTTCAGTACATCATGGACTGGCTCTATGACAGAATGCCATGACAGATAGGTAGGCATTGAAGAGAAGAAATATCTCATGGTGGGTAGAAGGTAACAAAACAACAAATGATGGACTGACTTCTTTCTATCATTTATATTTTATTCAGGCTACTTAGGGTAGTCTGGATAAGATAAAGGGCATATATCTCCTTAATCCTAGAATCCTTGATTTTAGAATTGCGCCATGAATCACTTTAGTGCTGCACAGTTTAGATGTAGCTACCTCTGAATAAGTCCTGGCTATCACCCTCTGAGGCTTTAGGAAACATCTTAAAACAAAACACAGCATTCTGGCCTTGGTACTACAAGGACTCATGTATGTCCCTTCTTGCAAAATAAATTAAGTATACATGTGAGTGCAAAAGTCCTAACAATCTGAGAATTGATGAGAAATCTAAGTCCAAGCCCTTCTCTGAAATTTAAGGCAAAGTCTTACTAGTAAGCCCCTGCATAAATTAAAAGATAGTTACAAGATAGACATTTTATTTTAAAAGTTATAAATAGAGGACTGTCATAGAATGGGAACGAAGCAAGATTCAAATCTAGCAGTGTAAACATTATATCTCACAGTTTTAATTCCAACATCCCTAGCAATTTGTGCCAAGTTGTGAACTTCAAAGGTGTTCAGTGGCTCTGCTCATATGTCACTGCCAGTGGTTGTAGCTCTCTGACTCGAGTTCTACTCCCTCCTTTTATTTTTCTTCAGATAATTTTCTTTTCTGGCTTTTATAAACTCTGGTGTTCTACTGCACTTTCAGCTACATACAGTGTACTCTCAGTGGCACACATTGTAAAATCTTGGTGGAAACTTTCTGAGCCCACAAGTCTTGCATTTGATATGTGCCTCAATCCAGTACCATGTAGATGATGCCAATGTCGACTGCAACTTGGTGCTGTAGCCAGGCATTTTTTCTCTCTTGCTTATTGAGTTTGAGTGTCTATGAACTAAATCTTGAGGACCAATATTTTAGGACTCCACCAGTTTGGAACATGGTTCTGTGGGCCTTTTTTGTTAAAGCACAATCTTTTAGTTTTGTAAGTCTGAGATTACAGAGGTTGGAGTCCATTTTTTGCTTGTAATGTCCACAGGCCATTTTTTCATTTTTCTGAAATATTTGGGTCTTTTTTGCTAGTGTTTTCAATGACTGATTTAGTCTCCTTTTTTATTTCTGTAGGTTGCAATTTTACTGAAGCTTCTTTTTTTGGCCAAAATTCATAATTTCTAAATCAGTTTATTGAGCTCTTTGTTATTGATTTTTAACCTATTCTGGCTAAATTACCCTAATAGCATCCAAACCATTGCTTTAATATTAAGCTTTCTTGAAATCTTTATTTTTTTAATTTATTTTTTATTTTATTGAAGTACAAATATCAATCAGACAGTTTTAAGGCACTTTAACAAGACAGATTCGATAAATTAATACATTGCAAACTGTTTTCGTACTGTTTTGGTATTGTACAAGGTGCATACATGATATACTTACAGACAGGATATTATGTTGGCTTCTAGTACTATGATTGAAAATAATTATTGAATTTTTGATATAATTCAGGTATAAAAAATAAGGTAAGTAAACAGCTACACTCTTAATTTACTGATAAGAGACATCTGCTATAATAATGTCTGTAATAATGTCTGAAATCTTTCTTTTTTCTGCCAGATTCATTAGTTGGCCGACCTTAATCTCAGTCTCAGGCAAAGTCTCTGGAGCAAGACAAACTTTCTGAAAAGATATAACACACACCATCTATACTCCAACAGCCAATACTTAGCAAATCCTCAGCTTGTTCTTTACTAGCAGAATTTTTATCAGCATTCTGGTCTTCTGAGGTCTGAATAGAATCTTCCATAAAACACAGTCTCAGGCATTCCAGCTCTGCTTTTTCAGCAAACATTTCTGAATCTTTCCTAATCTTCCCTTTATCAAAAATATTGACCTCTTTTCTGGCACCAAATATTTTTTAGTTATCTTTTTTGTTGCTGAGACAAAAACACTCAAATTTAAAGGGGGAAGGATTCATTTAACTCATATTTTGTAGAGATCTCATCCCATATTCAGTTAATTACAAGACAGGATGACATGATAGACAGCGTTGTGATGAGAAACAGTTCATGGTATGCAGAAGGTCACAAAGTAACAAGGTATAATCACAACTCTTTCCTTGTATCTTATCCAGTCTACTTAGGAATCATAACACTCACAGTCTTGAACTTAGTGCCCTTAGTCTGTTAACTTAATTTATTTTAATAATTTAATTCAGGGTTATCAAGATAGCTCAGTGGTCTAAAGTGCCTGCTTAGGCAGGTGCAGAGGCCTGGGGGACTGTAGGTCTATCCCCAGCACCACATGCTGAGCCAGCCCCCGACTCAGGGCTGGCTGAGCCATCCTCGAAAAACATATGTATTATTTTATTTTGAAGAGTAAAAACAGAAGCAGAAACAAATAGGACAAAGACAGAAATAAGTCAACATACAATACTTATACATATGTTACAGATTTTCAAAAGAAGAATAGCAAATTAACAAAGGTTTTTATGTTACCTATTTTTGTCATCAAATCTATTGCTCACATTAACAGGTAAGTGCCATTAATCATAGCATTAAACCCAGATTAAATTTTGGTGTCAGACTTCTCATTCTAGAGACACATAAAAAACTCCATCCATGACCACATAAGACAAAAATTTAAACATAAGCTATAAAACAAAGAAAGCATAAAAGCTCTACAATGAAAACGATAGTACTCTGGAAGAGGAACTTAAAGAGGATCTAAGAAAATGGAAAGATATCCCCTTTTGTAGGTAGGCAAAACCAATATAACCAAAATATCCATAGTTCTAAAAGTATTGCATAGATTTAAAACAGTTCCAATAAAAGTACCAATATTAGCCTTACTGAACTGGAGAAAAATCAAACCTGAAATTTCTATGGAACCATAAGATGCCTAGTATAGCAAAAGAATCTCTGGACAACAAAAGCAAGTCAGATGACATCACAGTCTTGGACTTTAAGTTATACTTCAAGGCTATGATGATCAAAACATTGTGATATTGACAGAAAAACCAGTGGAATCGAACAAACAATAAAAACAGACTCATGTATCAATGTATAAACATCTTTTTGTATTTTTAGAAAAGGTCTCACCAAATCGAGTAGTCACGCAGACAAGGCTGGAACATTCATTGCTCTTTCTCTTACAACATCCCAGAGTGTTGCAATTAAAGGTATATGATATGATACACAACTTATATGGGTATTTCTTACAGGCCCTAGCACAATCTTGAACCCAGAAGAGGTAGGTAGTAAATATTTTATGATTGGTGTGCAAAATATTCTTGTGATTCTAGTGGCATACCATCTATCTGCCAACTGTGAGGTACTCAGCTCAATTTATAGTACCCTTTGCCAAAAATATATACACTTGTACATTCTTATTAGAGGTTGATATGCAGTGGAATGGTAATATTTCAAAGAAATTAGATGTTTGAAAGCTTTTATCTTAATATTTTTTATTTTGATGACTCATTAAATTTCTGGCTGAAATACATTTAAAATCATGTTTTAGTTTAATTACAATGTCTTTAATTTGAATTAAATTAGCTTAATGGGTAGGACTTGTCTTGCACAATTCAATTCCAGGGTTTCATCCCCAGTAACAGAAAATGAATCATGCAACCAAAGCAAATCAAATGAAAGTAAGTCATCCAGAGAGAGACAGAGAGAGAGAGAGAGAGAGAGAGAGAGAGAGAGAGAGAGTGAGAGAGAGAGAGAAGCCTATCTTAAATGGATGTAAAAGTACAGACTTGAATTATTTGTAAGAAAATTAATGCACTTTGAGACCGTAATGTCACATAAAATAAAGCAGACATACATGCTCAAGTTGGCATGTTTTCTCTTATATGAGAAAGCCAAATTGTAAATAAAGAGCAAAATAAAAGATAGATAATAGGAAGTAGAATGATCACTCTTGCCCAAAATGGAAGGGGGCAAAGAGATGGAAAGATGGTACAGAAAGGGGAGGCAAAAGGGATGAAGAAATAGATAAGATAAGCAAATAATTAAAATAATTAATGATTAAAATTTCAAAATTTAATATTTAAATAATTAATTAAAGTAATTATAAGAGCCGGGCGTGGTGGTGCATGCCTCTAATCCCAGCGCTCGGGAGGCTGAGGCAGGAGGATTGTTGTGAGTTCGAGACCAGCCTGAGCTACAAAGTGAGCTTAAGGCCAGCCTGAACTGCATAGTGAGACCCTGTCTCAAAAAGACAATAAATAAATAAATAAATAAATAAATAAATAAATAAATAAATAATAGCTATAAACTCACACATTAAGAAAATGGAAAGGGAACAAATTAGCACCTTAATGTTGCACCTCTGACAACTAGAAAAAGAAGAGCAAACAAAACCCAGAGCACAAAGACGGGAAGAAATAATAAAGATTAGAGCAGAAATTAACTCAATTGAGATGAAAAAACAATTCAAAACATCCACAAATCAAAAAGTTGGTTCATTGAAAAACTAAATAAAGTTGATAAGCCTCTTGGCAACCTCATCAAAAGAGGCAAAAGAAAATTCAAGTACAAGCGATAAGGAATGAAAAGGGTGAAATCATCACAGACCCACTGGAAATTCAGAAGATTATCAATAGTTACTTCGAGAATCTTTACACTCAAAGAATAGAAGACACAGAAGAAATGGACAGATTCCTCGAAAGGCACAAATTACCAAAACTGAATCAAGAAGATATTACAACTCTCAATAAGCCGATAACAGCCAACGAAATTCAAAACGTAATAAAAGGCCTACCGACAAAGAAAAGTCCAGGGCCTGATGGATTCACAGCTGAATTCTACAAGAAATTTATAGAAGATATAATCCCCACACTCCACAAACTCTTCCATGAAGTTGAAAAGGAAAAAGTCCTCCCAAAATCATTTCTGGAGGCAAGTACAATACTGATCCCAAAACCAGGTAAAGACACAACCAAAAAGGAGAACTACAGGCCAATCTCCCTCATGAACATAGATGCAAAAATACTGAACAAAATGCTGGCAAATAGAATACAGCAAATCATCAAGAAGATCACACAACATGACCAGGTAAGATTCATCCCAGGGATGCAAGGATGGTTCAATATTCAAAAATCTATAAATGTAATACACTATATTAATAGACTGAAATCTAAAAACCACATGATCATCTCCATTGATGCAGAGAAAGCCTTTGACAAAGTCCAACACTCATTCATGTTCAAGGTCCTACAGAAAATTGGAATAGATGGACTCTATCTTAGCTTGATAAAAGCCATCTATGACAACCCAAAAGCTCATATAATCCTAAATGGGGAAAAACTGAAATCTTTTACTCTTAAATCAGGTACAAGACAAGGATATCACCCCTCTATCACCCCTCCTATTCAATATAGTCTTGGAATCCTTAGCAATAGCCATTAGAAAAGAGGGAGAAATAAAGGGAATAAGAATAGGAAAAGAAGAAGTTAAATTATCACTATTTGCAGATGACATGATACTTTACTTGGAAGACCCCAATAATTCCACCAAGAAACTACTAGAACTGATAGGGAAATTCAGTAGCATAGCAGGATATAAAGTCAATACACAAAATTCAATAGCATTCCTCTATACAGACAACAAACACACGGAAAGGGAAACTATAGAAACAATACCTTTCACAATAGCACCATGGAAAACGAAATACCTTGGGATTCACTTAACAAAGGAAGTCAAAGATCTTTTCATGGAAAATTACAACACCCTAAGAAAAGAGATTATAGAGGATTTCAGAAAATGGAAAGATATTCCATGCTCCTGGATAGGAAGAACCAACATCGTGAAGATGGCCATACTCCCAAAATTGCTGTACAGATTTAATGCAATCCCTATCAAGTTGCCACCAACATACCTCCCAGATATAGAGAAATCAATCCTAAAATTTATTTGGAACCACAAACGACCTAGAATAGCAAAGGCAATCTTGGCCAATCAAGACAAGGCAGGAGGCATCACAATTCCTGATTTGAAATTATACTACAAAGCCACT
>PVKA01055299.1:0-10384 GCA_004027165.1 Ctenomys sociabilis
TTTTTTTTTTTTTTTTTTTTTTTTTTTTTTTTTTTTTTTTTTTTTTTTTTTTTTTTTTGTGGAACCAGGGATTGAATTCAGGCCTTTGTGCTTGCCAGGGAAGCACTTATTCTACTGAGCCATCTCCTCAGACCCAAACAGAAGAAATTTAAGGCAGAGAATATGTTACACAGCTGTTGGAAAGCAGGAAAAGCAACAAAGGGAGCTAGGAGACCCAGAGATTTATACTTCATGGGGCTGCTACTACCTCTAAGACTAGAGAAAAAGGAATAGGTGGTGTGAAAGTCCTCCAGAGCTGCCTCTGCTGCAGGAAGAAGGGTGAGGTGTCACTCAGCTGCCACTTAGCACTCAGAGGGTCACAACAAGGGATGAGGGGCTCTTCAGACAGGAGGAGAGTCACCTCGGTTTATAGTTCCATCCTGCTCTTCTTAGATGATGGTTTGTTGTAGCCTTAAAATCAGCCCTTGGACTTGAGCAACCTTGAAGGAGGGCTCTGCCTTGCAAACCAAGAAGCCCTTTAAGAATACCCATGGCTTCTGAGTGGGTTTTCTTTTCTTTTCTTTTTTTTTTCTTTTTGAGACAGGGTCTCACTATGCAGTTCAGGCTGGCCTTAAGCTCACTTTGTAGCTCAGGCTGGTCTCGAACTCACAACAATCCTCCTGCCTCAGCCTCCCTAGTGCTGGGATTATAAGCTTGCGCCACCACGCCCGGCTCCTGAGTGGGCTTTCGCCCAGACTTGGACCCCAACATTTTCCTTCAAAGTGTTAGTCAGAGCACCTCCTTCAGTTGAGCTGCCTAAGGATGGATAGCTCTCCAGCTTGTCTGATTGCCTTTTTTGTCATTATGGTTTTGGGATTGCCTTCAGAGCTCTTGTTGACATTAAAGTATTTAATGGAGATTTGGAATCCATTGTCAATTGGATTTACATGTTTATTGCTGGCTATTGATGGTAGCAACTACTTTAGAATGTTTATATTTCCTGCTGATCACTTGAGAAAATGAGGAATTGTGCTCTGTGAAAAAGGCTGCTTAGCAGAGATGGATTTCGCTGCCTGTTTACTTTCACATGTTTGTGTCTCTTGTGGACTGTGTTTGAGGAGTGCCTGGAGCTCGGGAGGCAGGCAGATGGTGTACTTTTACCATTTTCCTCTATGAATAAGCCAACATAATTGACTTGCCCTGGTCCTAAACTCACGTCCTTAAACCCTCTACAGGAACAGGCATTACAGACCTTTGCTTTTAGCAGCCCTCATTTCAAACAATTAGAGCTGCCTGGGTTGCTTTGAGAGCTTTGGTTTCTCTGATATTAAAGACTGAAATAACTGAGGATTGATTGCAGGTTTTCAAGCAGTGGCTCAGAGGTTGTTCTAAATAACATTTTAAAATATTTCATGCCTTGGAAATATCAAGTACTATGTGTTCACTGGAGACAAATGAGAAGATATAGAAAAGCTTCCAAAAAATGTCCACTTAGAGCTGACCAGTGCTAAGAGAGGTGTCTTTTCTCCCAGTCCTTTTAAAATATTTTTAAAAAGTTTTATTTTTTTTGTGTGTGTGTGGAACGGGGATTGAACTCAGGCCCTTGCACTTGCCAGGCAAGCACTTACTCTACTGAGCTATCTCCCCAGCCCCTTCCCAGTATTTTTTTATGGGACAGAGAGAGAGAGAGAGTATAAATACACAAATACACACAAAATGTATTTCCCATTTGTGTTGTATACACCTCTACACTTTGATATTTCTGATATTTAAATTCATTTTATATTTGATGATTGATAGGTTTTGATGGTGTTGGAGCAGAGAAACAGGCAGAAGGAAAAAGGGAAAGGGGCTTTATTAACAGGGATAGGGGCTTCGGTATCTTGGAGGGCACGGAGGGAATTTAGGAAGAGAAGGTATTCTCTGGATTGAACAAAGGGAGGCTGAGGCTTTTATGGCCTTTTGCCAGGGGTGGGGTTTGAGGGGGATGTTTAGATACACCTGAGGGAGCTGATTGGGCCCTTCCCTGAGGTGGAGGGAAAGGTGAAAGGAAATTGCACCCTGTGCTGAGTTGGAGAAGTGGGGAGGTTGTTTCTAGGTAGATAAGCTATTGTTTTAAGACCTTCAGCCATATTGGATGACCACCATAATAATTCAGCAATTCATTCTAGGGCCATAACCTATCAATGATTAAACTGAATAAAGTCTTCATCTTCTCAAAATAATTATAATTAAATATAATTCACAGTTAAGGTGAGTGTCCCTTTTTTAGGCTCTAAGGATCTGAGGGTTACACTCATGCTAGGAAAGTGCTGTAGCATTGGGCCACATCCCAAGCCTACGAGGTTCTTAATGAGCCTTTTTATTTTTAGGTTATTTGCAAATTCACACACAGGTGTAAGAAATAATATCAAAGATTCTTATATCATTAACCTAATCCTTCAGCAGTAAATGTTGAAAAATTGCACTGTTACAACCAGCACGCTATACCGATACAGTACGTTTCTATCACCACAAGGATTCTCCCCATTATCCTTTATTAACCATATCCTTCTTCCCAATACCCTCTGCCCTGTCCTGGCCATTTCTTCCCCATTGGTATAATTTTGTCATCTCATGAAGTGAGTTCAAAGCCAGCCTGCACTACATAGCAAGAACCTGTCCCAAAGAGGGAGACAGAGAAAGAGAGAGAGAGAGAAAGAGAGAGAGAGAGAACTTTGATTACTGATCTGAGACTTTTTATTCACCATTATATGCTTTTAGTGCTATCATTTTTCCTGAAGATATATTTTGCATTACACAGGAAAGGTTTATTCATGTGGCATTGTAATAGCTTCCTAAAAAAGAATATACTTCAATAAATAAATTCAGAGTGTTTGGGCCAAGCACTGTTCTAAATTTTTGGAACATTTCTAGGAGCAAAATAGACAAATCTCACATTCTAGCAGGGTACCATGTTTATCACTTTAATTATAAACTGATATAAGTTAATAAGGTAGGCCTTAGGGACTAAGTAAGATTAGAATAAAGATCTATAGGAGTTATAGGAGTTAGTCAAACCAAGATCTGACAGAAGATTAAAACGAAGCAATTAGAGCAAAGGCCCTGTGGTGGGAGCATCCCAGAACATTTAAGGAAAAGCAAGACCAGTATGGCTGGAATGGAGTGAGCAAGGGGAAAAATGATAAAGGTAGAATCAGAGGTAATGAGGCTAAGACAGTGAGTTTTGCTCAAAGTAAAATTGAAGCTATTACTGTACATGAAAGGAAGCAAAGGAATAGTATGACATAACTCAGGTTATTTATTTATTTATTTGAGACAGGGTCTCACAATGTTGCTCAGGCTGGCCTTAAATTCCTAGGCTCAGCTTCCCAAGTAGCTGGAGCTATATCTGCATTTCACAGCACCTCACTCCATGACTCAAGGGTTAAGAGATCACGTTGGTTATTGCTGCTGCAGTAGTCTAGTCTGCTGGCTGTAGAGCATGGGTAGAGGCAGGTGATCTCTTAGCAGCCTGTTAGAGAAATGCAGATAAAAGCACTGGGGGTTGGAGCAGAGAAGACTGGCCGCAGCAGGAATAGCAGGTATTGCATTCTAAGTATATTTTGAAAGTAAACAGGATTCATTCATAGATTGAATATGAAAGGCTAGAAAAGAGGGCCCTAGATATGCAGTTTAAATCTTTAAGTGGACGAAGCTATGTTCAATAACACATGTGTGCTCCAACCCCTCCAACTCTGCCCCTTGCTTGTTGGGAAAATGGAGTCCCTCGCACAGCAGGTGCTTAGTAGGCTGGATATTAGGTAGAGGGAATCCTAGTGTGAAAGTTCTTCCCAAATATACGACAACTAACTATACTGATAAGACTTCATGAGTAAGCAGAAACCCTGGGTAAATAGGAGCTCTGAGCAAACAAAAGCCACAAGGCAGCAAAATGATGTGCAGAGGGAGAGAGACGGCTCAGTGGAATAAGTACTTCCCTGGCAAAATGATGTGCAGAACAGTGGGAAGCATGGTGGAAGAGAACCAAGCTGGACCAAGTTCTCAGGAGAGACAGTCCAGCACCAGGCCTGGCTCACAGGCCAGCCCCGGAGCCAGAGCACAGGCAGCTTCTGTCCCTGGATGTGGGACCCTGGTGCCAGACTGGTAAAGGTGATAGGTGTATGCCAGCGTGTAACTATGCTAGCACTAGTGTTTCAGAGGCCGAAATCACACAGAGCCAAAATGCAGAGGGCACAAAGAAGCCTTACTAAGCAGGGGCCCGTGTCTGCTGGGAGAAGCAGAAGAGAGCAAACACACCAAGAGAGATGCAGACAGGGGGCCGCAGCCCTGTGACTGCCTGGCAGGACTGCTGGGCTAATTTGTATTTATTCAAATCGTCACCTCCTTTGCCATTTTAGCTAGTGTGTATGTTCAGTGTCATTCAGGCATAAGTTATAGTTCTATTTGCTGTGAGTGCAGTGCTAACAAATCAACAACCTAGATAAATTCAGGTGACTTTTAACAAATTTAAAAGTGAAATATTGCATTTGATCTTGGTTACATTCATCACGGGGTGTTGGTAACTACACAGAACACATCTTAATAGTTTTGGTTCATGCTTCAGGGATAAATGTAGTACAGTTGGCTGGAAATCTCTGAGTATCTGCTTGTCTCGTTGGAGCAGAGAAAGTACAGAAGATAAAAAAAAAACTCAATTATTTTCATCTGAAGAACCAGCATCCTGTAAAGTATTTTATGTGCCTTCTGTTATTTGATCTATAGTGTATGGGGGTAGAATTGTGTATTAAAGCTCTCAGAGGGTAGAACTGTCTGTCCTCACTATTCATAGGTTCTGCAATTGCAAATTTGTAAACTTAAGTTGGAACATTTGTGATGTTTCACAGATATGCTCAGAGTGGTAAAAAAAATATTTGACTTGTCCAGTGTGTATGTTCCCAGCAGAGGTGGAACAAAGCTTTGTTGTTTACACTGTGAGCAACTTCCTTTGTGAAATCTATTTACTATTATGTGTTATTTTATTTTATTTTATTTTTTTGAGGTAGGGTCTCACTATGCAGTTCAGGCTGGCCTTGAACTCACTATGTAACCCAGGCTGGTCTCAAACTCATGGCAATCCTTCTGCCTCAGCCTCTCAAGAGCTGAGATTACAGGTGTATACCACTGCACCTTCTTTCCCCCCATTTTTGTGTTTTATGATTGTGTTGTGTTTGGGGTTGATAGTTTTGCTGTTTAAAATGGGCCCCCATCATAATGCTGAAGTGCTATCTAGTTTCCTAAGTCTATGGAGGCTGTGGTACTTTTTACAGAGAAAATCTGGATGGTCAATGTCATTCAGGCATGAGACATAGAACTATTCACTGCAAGTGCAGTGCTAACAAATCAACAACAGAGATAAAGTTAAGTGACTTAAAAATTTAAAAGTGAAATACTGCATTTCATCATGGTTACATTCATCACATTGGTGACTGTGCAGAACTCATCTTAATTTTAATTTTTAGTACAAGGTCTCACTACACAGATCAGATTCATAGTGATCCTTCTGTTCTCAGCCTCCCAAGCGCTGGGATTACAGGTGCATGTCACCGCGCTCAGACTTAATTGCCATCTCAGTGCGCCCCATGTTTGAGGCTGCCACAGCACGCTTGGAATCAAACCTTGGCCTCTGTGCTCTGCCTAAGCAGGTGCTTTAGCAGAACACATCTTAATCGTTTTTACTCCCCCCACTTCTCCCTTCCTTTCATCTTTTGGTTCCTTTTCCATTTGTAAAACATTTATCTCCCTGGTCCCTTTCTCTTTTATTTTGCTCCTTAAATTATTTATACTTTGTGTTTTTCATATAAGATAAGCCATACAATGTTTAAACTTGCATATCTTATTTTTAAATAGAAATATAGAGTTGGGTGTAGAGGCACACACCTGTGAGCCCAGCATTCAGGAGGCTGAGACAGGAGGATCATTGTGAATTTGAGACCAGCCTGGGCTACAAACGTGAGTTCAAGGCATAGTGAGACCCTGTCTCAAAAAGACAAAAAAAAACTGATTGATTGATGAAAATGTTGTGACCAGACCCATGCAGGAACTTAAGTTTGTAGCATCTCTAGGTGTAAGACTTTACTAACACATGCTAATTCAGAGTTGAAAAAGACTTTATAACTGCTTGGAGAGTCAGAATTGACTGAAACCTGTCCAAGACAGAAAGTCTATGGAAGAATGGAGTAGCTAGCCCAAAGCCATGCCTTTATGATTCTGGATGCCTGGTGTTCATTCTATCCCATGATGCTACTCTTCTGAAGAGAAATGAAAGCTTCCCAGTTTGGCTTCCATTGCTCCTTCTATGGCATAAATCTATTTTCCCTATAACTTATAGCTAAGATAAGAAAAGAGCAGCAAGTAGGAAACAATTGTGAAAAATGTAGAATTTATACAGTGGGGCTGAGATACCAACCCATGGTAACACAGTTGGGGCTGACACTGTGAATCTATTACAGGTCCTTTTCTTACTGTACAGCCTGTATAGTCATAAACCAAGGGATGCTAGACAGCTGGTCACCATTATCAATTGCTGTCTAAGATGAAACACCTATCTCCCTTGCATGTTGACCTATGTCCTTGAAAGACCAAGCATACACTTGGAGATCTGAATTGTGGGGGTGAAGGAAATTTTGAATTTAAACAAATTGATCAGTCTTCTTCAAGCCCATACCTTCATGGTAGCTGGGAACATCCCAGTGGGCTCTGCTTTGTAAGGGCTTTATGGAGCCCTTTGGATAAGACTTTGCTTTTGTTATGTAGGGAAAATCTTGCTTATCTCTGAATCACAGTGTCTAGAACACTGGTGGTCTGAGAGGTGGTGCTCAGTGCTTTTTGTTGAACAAATGCTTAGGCCTCTAACTTGTTACTGGTCTTTCACAGGAGAACTCTGCTGTAAATTGGTAACAGAATAGAATCCTTAGGTGCACAAAGTGGAGCCAGAATGGCTCGTCATGAAGGAAGTCAATGACTTGCAAATGAGCTGAAGAGGATAATTGCACCACTGACTCTTGTTGCTCCTGTTGATTTACTTCTCTCCCTTGTCCTACATCTTCTACTCAAATTTTGGAAGCTCAAGAGCAGGGAAAAGGAGGCATGAAGTCTGTTGCTTGAACTAGGATTTAACCTTAATTGACTGATTTCATTCTCTAGACCTGCTAGGCATCTGTGCTTCTTGCTGTCAGAAAGGACTTTCACCCCTCAATTAGCACAATTCCTCTTATTTTACCCTACCTCCATTCCTCCTTTTTTCTCTTCCATCAGTCTTGGAAAATAGGATTTGAGAGATAGCAAAGAAAGGGGAATGGGAAGTTAGACCAGCAAGAGATGAATACCTTTGACTGGGAGTCTGAAGAGGGAATGGCACTAAGTAGGTCAGAGTAGCAAGAAGTCAGGATTGAAAACATTTCTGGGGGGCCATTAGCTCATTTGTTTAAATGACTGATTAAGCAAAGAAATCAGGATGCTGTGGTTCCCCAGATCCTCAAGCCTTACCAGACCTACCCTGAAAGCATCCTGAGCGAGCCAAAAAAAAAAAAAAAAAAAAAGCTTCTGAAGACATTTCTGAATGTTTTATATAACTATTTTATACTTAGAGGTGATTTTCAGATCTCTGCCCTTTTGATAGGAGAACTCTAGGAACCCAGCATTTCCTAGCTTGTAGCTACTTCTGGAGAAGTAAGTAAGTAAAGCAGTGCTGTGTGTGTGGCTGTGTGTGTGTGTGTGTGTGTGTGTGTGTGTGTGTGTGTGTGTGTGTGTAGGGAGGCAGTGATAAACTGCAAATGACATGGGCTTTGGAGTAGGACCAAACAAGGTTGAGAAGGCTCTTTAATTGTTCAAGATTGTAGTTCTTTTATCTGTAAGATATACTTTGTGGGTTAAAAGAAATGAAGCCTGAAAAGTCGTTTCATGAGGTGTGCTTATGAAATGCGAATGACATCTGTCATAGAATGGGGCTTGCAAGGGGAAACAGTACAGGACACAGGATTTACAGGGTTATTTTATAACAGTCACCCAAAAGAGTCATATACAGAGAGAATGCAGGGAATTTGTCCACACACTGAAGACCAAAAGAATGCAGCCTAGGGCCTGGATCCTGTGGCAGTGTCCTGTGTGAGTCCAGCTGAAGTCCTAGAGTCCACAACAATGCTTCCCATGAGTCCCAAAGGAAACCAAGAGCCCATGACGATGTCTCATGCAAATCTCTTGGATCTGCCCTGGGAAGGCCCAAAGGTCAGTGATAGAAGCTAGAAAGTCTGTCCGTGGGATGAAGGATCTGTGCTAGCAGGTTGAGGGATATTTACTGGGGCCAGAAAATGGTAAGAACCAGAGCTCCCCTGAAAGATTCCAAAGCTATCTTCAGTAACAATAAGATCCTGAGCTCCTTTGACAATGAGAAAAGCTGAGTCTATATTAGGAAAGCCAGCATAATAAGCTTCTCAAAGAGATTGGACAAGTTCACCATCAGGACTAGAGCTTCCCCAATGTGAACCGTAGCCACTCTCAGCAACAACGAGGTCCTGAGCTACTCTGACTATGGAAATAGCTGAGTTCATTGGGAAATCCAACAGCTCCCTACAGCTTCTAAACTTCTTCCTCTCCATTTCTGCATCTTATGCTGCTCACACAATTCCCAGGTAGGCCTTCCACACCTAGCACTGTGCTGGTTCAGTTCACCACACTAATATATGCAATTTTTCTTTAGCGAAACCTTCAAACATAAAAAGCCTGGGTCCAGACCATGTTGTAGCTTTATCTGATAGTACTTTTATTAACTCAGTGCCCAGGGCAGTTTACTCAAGCTATGCTAATCATTAGCTACCAGTTCCTAAAACTACCCAGAAATACTTTTTTTTTTCCCTTTTAGACAACATGTACAAAGGTCATGCATACATATAGCGTTCAATGTCTTAGGAAAAAGATGTTAAACATCTGTTAAAGATGTATTAGGTGTCATTATCCTTTGAGGAGAAAGAAAAGCATGAAGGAACCTAACATCTAACATGGAGAAATTGCTCTATGCCAGACATTTTATATCCATAAACCCATTTTAGTACTATGGCAGTGCAGGAAAATAGCTATCATCAATTTAGGCCTAAGGTTCATACAGTTAGTAAGAGATGCATCTTAGTATAGACACTAGGCCTGTCTGATTCCAAAGCTATTTTCCTTTCCCTTTTACCTAATTAGATCTCACAGTCGGAGAATGAACCAGAACAGTGAGTTTTACATCTTAGGACACAATGTAATATTTCAGTAAAAAATGTTGAATGCAGTACTGATAAACTGGCCTTCTGAAGGTCATTTGCTAGGAAATAACCATCACAGCTCTCTGGTTCTGGGCATTCTGTTCCAGTTGTCTCCTGTAAATGAACTAGTTTTCCAATGCCTTTATTATTCACTATGTGTCAGGGGCTTTGGAAGAGATGATGCTCCCTGAGAATGAAAGAGATCAAATAAAGCATCTCAGTTAGTGACAGGCGCTGGAGTTGAGATAGAGAAGAAAAGAGATTCTTCAGGTACCTCCTTATCCACAGGCAGAATGTGAGCAGACGGGAGATCACAGTTATGTAGATGATGCTGATATAGACACTGTCAAAGAAAAGCAAATTCTCACCACAGTGCTGTGAGATCTGAGGCAGGTACGCAGATCTTTTGTGAATCTTCCCTTCCAAAGGCTGTATCTGGTCAGAGTATCTTCTAAGAATGCCTTACTATGTCACCGGTTGGCTTACAGTGAGTCAATGTGATACTTTTGAAGCACGCTTCATCCCATTAACATATCAGAAGGTCCAGTGTGATAGCTTAGCGGACTGAGGTGCCTGCTTACGCAGGTGCAGGGACCAGGTTTGATCCCCCACACTGGCCCTGCCTCCAGGTGCACTGAGCTGGTAATCCTGACCTGGTGTGGAGGTGGTGCATGCCTGTAATCTCAGAGTGGGGGAGGCTGAAAACCAAGCTGCACAGTAAGACTCTGTACCAAATACATTAAAAACAAATAAACAGTAAAAAAAACCATTAACATATCACGTAAATATATGGAGGAGATAGTAATATTTATTTATTTATTTATTTATTTATTTATTTATTGAGACAGGGTCTCATTATGTAGTTCAGGCTGCTCTGGAACTCACTATGGCTTTTTTTTTTTTTTTTTTTTTTTTTTTTTTTTTCAGAACCAGGGATTGAACTCAGGCCCTTGTGCTTGACAGGGAAGTGCTTATTCCACTGAACTCACTATGTAGGCCAAGCTGGTCTTGAGCTTTCAGCAGTCCTCCTGCCTCAGTCTCCCAAGTGCTGGGATTATAAGCATGCTGTACAATGCTTGGCTAGAGATAATTTTGAAGATTTTAATTAAGATCTCAGAGTCTAT